>BSBM01000719.1:897500-1167500 GCA_027924585.1 Larix kaempferi
CATGTTTCTAATTATAACATACAGGAAAATGGAAACTCACTAAGAAACAGTTAATTTCTTATTACTGCATACCTCATAAACTTCAATGGTATTCATCATCTTCTTCATCCGATTCATCGTTTGTACTATCATCCGATGATCCAGATTCAACATTGTAAGGATTGGCCATATCATCATCGTCGTCGATGTCAGTTACGATCATCATGTCATCGTCGATATCATCTTCATGGAGTACATTGTCTGATACATCATCTGATTCAAGAAGTTCTTCGACGTCTTCTACTGGAACATGATCATCTAACTCATGTTGATCATGATCATCTTCAACGACATCTTCTTCTACGAGAACTTCTTCATTACCTTCATCTACGTTATACTTTACCGACCTTCCCCTTGGATCATGTCTCACAACAAATGACCAACCCGCTCTACCTGGAACCTCAGAGTAAAATACCTATTCACATTGGATTGGAAGAACATAGGGCTCCATTCCTGACTCAAACAACCTTGTATTTACCATGGTAAATCCATTATCATGTTCAATAATTGTTTTATTGGGATCACGTTGATTCAATCGACACATGTACCATTTGAAAACGAACATAAATACCTTGAAGGAGTTAAAGTCACACTGAAGAATGTCTTCCAGATACCCATAGTATCGATTTTCAAAGAGTTCTGGATGTCTGTCACTTCTAGAAGAAACATTGGTCACCTCAAAGACTGCAGATATCCCACAATAATATGTTTTCTTTGTTTCATTCAACCTTTTGATGCGATATCTACATCCATTGCACCACATAGCCTTATGGTGTTTTACCTACAACAAGCCATACATGAAAATATTACATAATGATCATCCAATATTTTTGATTAACTAGTGCATGTTTATAATGCCATACAAGGAAACAAATGAGCGTGACATACAACGACATTATTTTTTACAAAAAAAAATAGCGTGGATGATTAATATGCTTACCTACTTATCTTTTAGACCTCTTGCTAAATTGATTTTTCTTTGTGTTAGATTGGTGTCTCCATTGCGATGTGCAGATTTAACCAATGAAGCCGCACCTTCCCATGATATTCCATGACCAGACTGTTCACATCGTTCGATCTATACCTTCATCCAGTCAAGATTGTTTGCGATGTATAAATGAATCGCATCACACTCTCAACCAACTGTTTGATGACAATAAAATTAAAATTCAATACAAATGTATAGTAACTTAACAAAGTATATTACACTCTAAATTGATGCAAAATACTAAATATAAAAATAGAATATGTATGATATTATATATACATAAAAATCACCAGTCAAATGTGTTATATTACCTTTCACCTTCCTCGATCTACCTTTCCCCTTCAGGTACTCCCCTTCGAAACTCTTATTGGATTCCGGATCACAAATGCGACGTAAATTGATCTTTTCTGCTAATTTAGGAAGATATTCACTAATATAAAGCATGTTTTGGTATACCATATATCCCTCCATCATAGAATCGTCAGCATATGCTCATTGTCTTACCAAAACCTTCATAAATTTCAAGTGCCTCTCAACCATCCACATGGACCTTGAGTGTGCAGGTCCGAACAGTTCAATCTCCTCAACTTGGTGTATGAGGTAGTGTTCTTGTAAAAATGTCGAAGGTAGATGTTTCTGCATTTCACACATGAGACTAGGAATTTCTCTCCTCCAATACTTTATGTCTTCTTTATGGAATTGTTTAGATGAGAACCATCTACAAGTGACATGACAACCAAATCAAGAGATTAAAGGAAAAAAACATTATATTACGTAACATGAATTAGAGAACGAAAATCAAATGTAAGTTCAATGTTGAATTAAAAAAACACTAAGCGCATGGAAAAAATCACCACTTACCTCATGTTTCCCAAGACTATATATTATATGCTTCACATTGTTGTCGAATTTGTCCGGGATAGAGAGAGGTAGAACATACTGTAACAATAATATACAAATCGTTTCATTTTATCAACAAATTAGAGTAGACAAACAAAAAATATACCAACCATATTGAATGGAATAGGAAAAAAAAATTAAATCCATGCCATAATAATTACCTTCATGAAGACATGCCAATTGTGAGTCTTCATCCCCGTGAAATCACCTTTCTTTGTTATGATATTCTTCATGTTCGCACAAAATCCGGTGGGAAATTTAATTTTTCGAATGACTTCTTTTACAACATTACTTTGCTGGTCCGTTAACATCCATGGAAGTGAGTTGATATTAATTTGCTCTCCATTGCTATGAAATTGAATGACGTCTTTCATTGCATGGTTGCTATCTTGCATGTCTTTGCAAATTTTGACAATTTTTTTTTGTCACTCCTTCCATCCAATATTCGCCATAATGTTTCGGTCACATTCTTTCTGATATGCATTGTATCAAATAGATGAGCAATTTGTAGGTGCTCATAGTAGGGAAACCTACTAAATTGTTTAGGATAACTTTTCATTCCTTGTGGAAGCCCATTAATGCCTTCATGATCACATGAACGACAATCATGAAATTACATAAATCAATGTCAATTATAGTAAACAACACACAATATTAAAAAATACAATATAACATAACATATACGATAATTCATTATATGTACCTTGGCGATTTCTATTATATTGCAACTTCCATAGGCGAGGTGTCATTCTCTGCGGTTTTAATGCAGTCTCTTGCTTGCCATTGAACAAATGTTTTTCGGTAGTTCGATACCTGTGATTCTTAGAGAGGAAGTGCCTATACTCATCAAACACCTCCTTTCCTAATCTTTTTGAACGACGAGATTTGATCTTAGGAACACAAAATGGACATGCAAATTTCCCCTTTGTCTGAAGACCTACATAAAGAGATGGAATATCTATGTCAATGATAATTATATACAAAATGACTGGATTATTTAGAAAAAAATGTGTGCGTAGTATATTAACTAGTAGTTTGTAAAATTAAATGCAAATAAAGTGGAACTTATAATTACATACCACAAAAATGGGTTAACCCTGGGGTGTCATGTATTGTCCATACAAGCATTGCATGGAATTGAAATTGCCTTTGGTCTAGATATGTCATACATAGTGATGCCATTCCATAACTTCAGTAGCTCGTCAATAAGAGGTTCGATATATACATTCATATATTTGACTTGGTATTTACCTAATTGTTTTGAACATATAAAAAATATAATTATGAGACTTACCATTTAGATTATTTATATGAAACCATATTGCACAATAGAAAAACATTAAATATATATATGACATTATGCGACAAAAATACGACAAATGAGATACCACTACATTAAAAAAAAAACTGCAGGATTCATACCTGGAATAATCATCAACAACATTATGTGCTCCCTCTTTATTGTCAACCATGGAGGAATGTTGTTGTTGATAACAAAAATAGGCCACACCAAGTAAACAGATCTCATCTCTACAAATGGATTGACACCATCTACTGCCAAAGAAATCCTAAGATTACGAGGTTCTTCTTTAAAGCGAGGCCAATTTTCCTCCATATCTCTAAATGCAGACCCATCTGTAGGCATCCGAATAATGTCATCTTGACTTTTGTTCCGTGCATGGTAATCCATAAAATGCGCTATGTTTTTGCACCTGAATAGTTGTTGTAAACGTGGAATAATGGGAATATAACGTAGAACCTTGCGAGGCACCTTTTTAGTTACTTGATCTGTGCAATATCTACTGATATGATATTCAGGACATTCTGTTGCAAATTCATGTTGATTGTAATATAGAACATGGTCATCGGGGCATGCATGAATTGCTTCATACTGCATTCCAATTTCTTTCATGATGGTAGATAAATCTCGATATGTGCGAGGTAAAATATTTGACGGTGGTAACAAATATTCACCTATCATGCTACAACAAATAAAAATAAAAATCTAGTTAATATAATATAGAAATAATATTAATGAAACAAATTTCATCCGTAATAATTTGACTTATATATGAATTAACAATAAAATACACAATCATATTTATTTTGTGATGGAATATATTACATACCTTAACATCCGTGTGACTGATATGTTTGAAAGACCATTCATAACCTTCAAGTTCATTATCAACAATATAACAGAGAGAATATTTGTCTTGGAGCCCTCATAAAGGGGTTCGTATGCCTTATCAAGAAGAGGTATACATGAATATCATCAAAATGTTCATCATTTTCATGATTATGATCATCAACATCCATTCCAACATTAAATGAATCATGGATCAAATTATTTGTAACATCATCTTCAACTATGTTATCAGTATGATCATCTACTTCAATGTGATCATTAACTTGTTCTCCATTAATATTCATAACTTCTGGTACTTGTTCTGGAAGCACTTCCTCTGGATGAAGTGCCCTAAGATGTCTTTCCTTTATAATTAGATTAAACCATCAATAGGTAAAAGTTAATATAAGAAATTCAAACGCAAAATGGAAAAATTTCAAATGCAAAATGTAAACATTTATGTGATGCATTTAAAATGTAACAAATTTTGTAATGTTGGGATGAAAAGAATAACAACCAATTGTACTGTTGGTCAAATAGGTGCATCCAAACTATCCAAGAGACATAATAATTGACCCAATTACTGAGCAAAGCTACTCAAATATAACCCAAAATTTCTCATACTGTACTCCACTAAGGTAAGATAAATGATGCTATGGTAATTTCTATAGAGAAAATATAAGAGAAATTACAACATGCCAATATAGTCGTTATTTCTATTGTCATGATGGAAAGTGTCACAAATCTAGAGAGTTAAGTGCTTTCCCCGGTGAGTGGGTTAGTCTCACTAACGAACAAATAAATGAGTTATTCTACTATACCCTAGATTCAACATGCACAAAAGAAAAAATATTATAATAAATATTTAATATTAAAATAATATTTATTGTCCATGTTAGTCCCCATCTATTGAAACCATGATCAATACAAAAATTTACAAAAGCAATCAAAATAAAAACATATATAATGCAAAACTTACAAATGGATGGTATTCATGTCCCCCCTTAGCGTGCCCATGCTCCCTACAATGTTTTCTGGCTGTTGTGATCAAAATTATTCTCCTCTTAAAGCCCCTGCATTGACTACATGGACAATAGCATTTCCCATCACCCCTCCTTTCAAATCCTTCCCACAATCTAGCAAGCAATTGTCGATTTTGTTTGTCTGGATCAGGAATATTGCTAGTTGACATTTTATCGTAAAGAGATTGAATGAAGATTATCAATCTTAGAAAATGACGCTCCACACTTCGCTCACTTGAATCACAAAAACAATGGAAATAATGAAAAACAGTCCACCGGAAAACAGTCTGCCGAATAAAAAAACTTCCGCAAACCGTCGCTTGTATAGCAAACATGTCGGAATGTTTCACTATTTATAAGTTTTAAAAGTCAACCTTCCGTCGGATATCCGACGCCTTGAACCTAGTTACCATTGGAATTTTGATGTCGGATTTACGACATCATCGGGTGGTATAGCTTGGCGTCGGATATCCGACATCCTAAGGCTTAATATGTTGTCGGATATCCTAGTGTTACAACGTAATCTTCCACCTTGTGAGCATCAACATTCCTTGGCCTATAGGATCCATTTCACTGACTCAGATTCACTTTATATCCTTCAGGCATATTTTTTCCTCATTTTTCCTCTGACCCGCATGTTGCATCACTATAGCAAGCGTACTCACGAGTTGCATCACTATAGCCCGCGGGTATCAAGTAAAATGGTAAAAATCACTAGTTTATTACTTTTTACTCCCAAAAAGCGATCATTGGGTGACCTTTGGCTCTCCATCTGCCCAAGTAACGTCTCAATGTGTCCTTTCACTTACCTTTGAGAGGACTATATATTGAGCACATATGGATTATGGATGGGAGGAGAAAGAAGAGAAAGAGAACTCTAGTGGATTTTTGCCCTATCTTGAGTCTACACTCATTGATCCTTGTAGTTGTGAACCCTTTATGTTCACCTTCCAAACTCCTATCTAGTTTGAGTTTGCCATTCATGGAGGATTGAATTGGTGGAGGCACAACTGGATTGATCCAGATCTTGGTTCAGATTGGTTGCTGGCAAGAGGTCGTATCACTTTGTACTTATTCTTGTTTATTAATAGAAATACTCATATTCTCATCCATTAATGTTGTAAATGTTGCTTATCTTACATTGGGTTGCATTTACTTGTTATATCATGGGCCATTGATATTGATGATGTTAATGCCATTTATATATTATATGTACTTGTTGTATATTGGCTTCCAAGACTAATTTGCAGATTCAAGTGCACAGATTGAAAAAGCTCCAACGGGGATCTACATCAAACATTTGGATTGAGGTTGGTTATCTTCTTCATTATCTTAGCATTGTCATTTATATAGCATAGTTCTGAGAATTGAGTTGATTTCTGGTAGTCATCTGTCTGTTGTGGTATACCCCAAGCCATAGTGAGTTTTCTCCAACACAGAAATGGCGACTCCGCTGGGGAAAACATCCATCTTGGGGATTTTTTGAGCATTAGTCCATAATTAGAGTTGCTGTTTGTCGAAGCTCTGTGTCACTTATCTACCATTGAGATACACTATAGAAAACTTGCTTTTTTCTGAGCCATTGGACTCTCTATTTTCCAATTTACCTTTCCTCACCCGCGATCTAGCTTAGCTCTGCCTGCGTATACCCACCTCTGTTTACTCTACTGCTTGCAGGTACCCGCAGGTATTCCTTCGACAGTAGCGTACAACTCCGGCTTTTGTTGGTTTATGACCTTTAGTTGTTGCTGGGTTGGTTTTGGTTGATCCTGAGTCTTTGTTGGCTTGTTTCTTGGCTGTTCCATGCCTTGGTTGTGACCAGAACTCTTCGTTTCTATTGGTTGAGCCTTGTTGGTTTTTTACCCATCTTTGGATTTAGCCTTGTTGGTTTTTTCTTTTTGAGCTCATTCCTTTGGCTGAGTCTTACTGTTTGGTATTTTCCTGGTTGTCTTAATGATCTCCTTGGCATATCAGTGACTAGATAGTAGGATTTTGCTTGCATTTTTCATTTCCATATATTGAAAAATACAAAAAAATACATATAGTTTTTGCATTTTCCTTTCGTTTATAAGAGAAAATACAATTTTTTTTTTACTTTTATGTATTGCATCTTGCATTGAGTGATTTCTGCCTTCATTTAGATTTTGATTGTGCATTGAAAAATATAAAAGGATTGCATATTTATTTTGAAATCATTGGTTTGATTGTGCATATTAGGGGCATTGTTTTCATTGGATAGATGAGTCTAGGATTTGACGATTTTGCATACCATTGAGTCTTACACATCACTAGTTTCATGATCATATCCCTTGAGTAATCACAGCCATTAAAATTAACGCTTAATCTTAAAATTGATTAGACCGATTTTATTTATAGGGTACACCAACTAGCATAGGTTTAGAGTCTTGGAATAGATCATTGTGAGTTAACAATCCAAGACTACTAGACGAAACATTAGGTGTCTGACCAGTGAGTGGAGGAATCCATGGTATAGATCGGTCTTCTCAGGAAGCTCTGCTCAAGCTAGAGTTAAGCACGAAGTCACGGGAGGTTGGTGGAAGGGATATCCCTCTGATACCGACTGAACGTGGGAGATATTTCCAGGATTTGTTCATATCTGGGGGTACCAGAGGTTCGTCCTCTTATGCTTTGGGATTAACTACCCTGCCCATACGACGGATCCCACCTGCGACTGTCCCCCTGAGCATTGGTTATATTGCGGTGACCATAGTTTCCTTACCTAGGTATCACACAGGGTACTTGTAGTGGTTATACTGTTTGTGTCCTGAGTCAGATAGGGATTGGACAACACAGTTGTGTTTGTGCAGTGGAATTGACCCTGTACACGCAGTGAAGCTTGGGTGTCTCTATAATTGATTCTGTTACCTTCGACTATAGTTTGGGAGTCTCAAGCCTCTCCTAGGCGAGACATACTGGCTCTAGTGTCGGGAGCTCATTTAGCCACTCCATTTGTCTGCTCTTGGCTGTAGTTTCTCTAGGTGTGTGCTTTTGATTTACTGTTTTTGATCGATAGTTGGCCTTTAGGGGACATTTTGATTATATATTCTTCCCAGAGATATCATGGCGTGGAGCCCTACTCTCTGCCGATCCCGTCGGTTGGCTGGTTTAAAGACGCCCGAGGTTTCATGCCATATTTCTAGAGGACGCCGGAGGGCTCCCTTTGAGTCTTCGGATTCTTACGAGGATTATGTCCAAGACGTCATGACTGCTACACATTCCGATACTGAGGAAAAACCTTCGACTCCATCGGGTAGAGTTGACCATACTTCCGATCCCCACACTCCTCATGAGGAGTGGGGAGGTGATCCACCTGAGACTCAACCTGGTTCTATTTGGCCTAATCCACTTGAACGAGATCCATTCGATCCTTCTCACCTAGATAATTATCTTTACGAAATGCCAACCTTACCCGAGGATGAAGAACAGGACGAGCTGTTCGTTCCTTTGTTTCCTTGCAGTTATAGAAACGGGATGCCAGAGTTACATGACGGCACTGGTCCTGCGATCAACCCAACAACACTCTCTTTTGGTATGCCTAGTCATAGTACAGTTGAACCTTCCACTACGTTCGATAGTCACGCTGGCACTAGTCATGGTGTTAGCCATACTATACCCACTAGGGGCACTACCCTTGCTGTGGGAACTACGTTGTATACTCACACAAATGGTATGGGGACTGGTCATGGTCCTCCTAACAATGATAATGTTGGAAGAAGACCACCTCCTAGGATTGCCCAACCTAATAGGAACGTTGTTCGAAACACGACTCGCCATCCACCACCTAATACACGTGCCGCTACTCATCAACCCAGGACAACTTTTACGGATGTTAATGCTCCTCCCAACCATGGGGGTGGACATATGCCACATAATTTTGCATCCACTGCCGCCACTAGTAATGCTAATGTAGGGGGTGGGAATATCTCCTATCCACATGGACATCACACCACCATCCCTGCTACTAGTCACACCAATGTTGGAGTTGGGAATACTTCTCATGCTTCTGGTCACCACACGACTGCTCAAGCTAATCCTAATATTGGGGGTGGGAACATACCATACCATTATGGTCATTACAACACGGTTCCCGCTATGAATAGTACATACATGCCCCATACTCATGGTGGAAACCCTTACTACAACACAGTCGGTGCTGGCCACCAGTACAACCCACCACCCCAATATGGTGCCCAAAACACGCACATACCTGCTTGCTATCAAATGGGTCAGGCAGGAGGAGGTTATCAATCCTATGGCCATGGGAAAGCTTATGGTCTGTCAGGTCGTTATTATCAGCAGTTTAATCCTCATGGTCAAGCTTTTAGTCCATCTTATAACACGGTTCCGTTTAACCAACCTTTTATGGGGGCTTATAATCAAGCTTTCCAGCCTCATCTCCCGTTCCTTGCACGCTTGAATCTTCCAGATCTTTCGAAGCTCACAAATGATCCGGTGTGTCACGACCCTACTTGGCCCCTGGTCCCTACCAAGCTCCCTTCGGACATTCCTAAGTTTGAGGGGAAAGGTGGCGAGGACCCGGGAGATCATGTCATGACATTTCACCTTTGGTGCTCCTCCAACTCATTGAATCACGATTCCGTTAGATTGCGACTATTTCAACACACCCTCACGGGGGTAGCTGCGAAGTGGTACGTCGAGTTTCCTGGAAACACCTACAGGAGTTTTAACGAGATTGCTTTGGTTTTGTTAGATCATTTCCAGTTGCCGGTTCGCTATGATACTGGCATTGAAATTTTATCTACCTTCCGTCAGAACAAGGCCACGCAAATTTTTGACCACGTTCAAGAGTGGCGTCGGCGGAAGAGGTTAGTGAAAGCCAACATTCCTCCAGAGTTCCTGTTGGAATGGTTCCTCAAGTCTCTACTCCCATACATTGCTAAGGATGTTTCGATGTCTGACATTGTGAATGAGGAACAAGCTATCTTGAAAGTCCAGCAGTTAGACTTATTATACTCTCAGTCTGGCATTTTGTATGACATCATCCCTAATGCACCGCGTACACATCATGAGCCTACGTCATTTCCTGGACCACATGACGATGGCATCGTTGGATCTGCAAGCACTCACCCCATAGATTTGGTAGCTAATCAAATGCAGAATTTGTCGCTAAACCAGTCTACTCCCGGACAGGTTCACACCTTGTCCACTTCCACCCCATCGTCCGATGTACACAGTGTGCAAACGACAAACCAGTCAGGTAGCCAACAACTTGGTGGTAAGAAAAAGGGGAGAAATAATCGTAGGGGTGTGTTGTGGCCACAACATATCCCATGTTGAGCCAAGCATGGGAGCCCCCAATTTTAACAAACGCAAAGGTGTTTGGGTGAGTCATCTTGAAAATTTTAGATTTTGATTTTACCCCTAAAATTCTTCACCCATGCTTTTGATCTGCTTGTTTGTGATGGTTTGATAATTTCTTCCAAAGTGTTTCGGTCTGAAAGGAGCCAAAATTTTTAGTATTTTGTTGACTGTTATCTTCATCCCGAAACCCAACATTTGGAGAGTCCGAAACCCGCAACCCGACAGATGCGGGTTGCGGGACTGTTGTTTTATGTTTTGATTTTAATGGTTTCGAAGTCCGCAACCCGATGGATGTGGGTTGCGGGATCATTCTCTAATAAGATTAAGAAATAATTACCTTGAAACCCAAACTCCGCAATGGCGGCATTCGGCTTTCGGGATTGTGACTTTTCGTTTATATGGTGTGTGCTCCCGAAACCCGCAAGCCGTAGTTTCAGAATGCGGCTTTCGGGATGGTTGTTTTACATCACAGATTTACGTTTCCGAAGCCCGCCACTCGCACAGTCGGTTTTCGGCTTTCGAAAATCCTTTTATTTCTGTTTGTAGACCCGCAACCCGCAAATCCGTACTTTCGGGTTTTGGCTTGCGGGATCTTTGAACAAGAACTCCATGAAATTTTTGAGCCCGATTCGACGTTCCGCTCTGGTTAATCTCAGCCATCCGTCTGTTATAATCTTGCGGTCATGTTGATTTTGGGCAGTTAGTCAAGTTAGACCTTCCATTTTATCCTTTGAAAGATGGTTCTGCCAAGTTATCATCTTGTGTAATCCATGACAACAAACGCTATTATAAGTCTATCAGTTGCTTTGTGTTGTATGGACGCCTTCTATCCGCCTTAAGTTTGCTATGTTTGGACTTGAGCTTTGAAATCTTGTCGTCTTTTGTTCTACTTCTTAATGATTGGATTTGTTACATGTGAAGAGTTGATAGCTTGTGTACTGGAACTCTTAGTCGAGAACGTTTTGCACATCAGCCTTGTCACCATAACCTTCGTCTCCATTATTAATTACCAATCATAATTATTGATAGGAGATGGCTTATAACGATGTGATTGCAAGGCAGTTCGAAATCATGCAAGCAATAATTGAACTCATACTTCGCACAGGCTTTGATCTGACTGGAACATATCTCAGCTTTTGTCATTAAAATTGTAGTAATTACAATGAATTGATTGGCTAACTTTAATCATTGCAGATCGCCCTGCCCGATTGTCATCGAATTGACTGTTGGCCTTTTAAATAGTGATTAACATGAAAATTCCAGTTCATCCATTGCCTTGTGAAATAGGAAACACTCTGTTTGGAATTCTTCTTACATCCTCTTATCTGAGAATCATTCAGAATGAGCAATTTTCATGCAGGTGGTGAATTTTCTAATGTTCATATTGAAAATGAAGAGCTCTACCCCTTTTTATACCAAGAAATGTTGTCACCACCGTTTGATGCAGGTGTTCCTGATCTTAGCGGCGGTAGCAGTGAAGAAGACTTTGAAACTTTGTCTACTTACATTCACAAACCCAAAAAGGAAAGGAAGGAAATTCTGGAGGGATCAATTGATCTTGATACTGATGTTATACAAGACTTTATAATCAATGAAGAACTTGACGTGCTGGCGACCGTTCCTGAAGTAAATCCTCTAATGGATTTCTCTATTTTTGACAGTGGGTTCTCTGACCCCGAACTTCCTACAACGGATGCTATGCAAGCTACACCACCTATCGATGATAGTGAACAATCTGTGATCAATTTTTTATGGTGCCACGAAACCTTATCAGATTAAAGAACAAGTCTTTCTTTTGTGAAAGGTGGCGGAAAATCTTTTTAGCGTAAATACAACAAAATTTCTTGGATCGATGGTTAGGTCCAATTTTGTAATCCCTATTTTGTAGAATCTCTCCTTTTGGAACTTTGATGTAAATTTAGTATAAAAGGAGGAAAGTTGCTCTTAGGAAGGGGTTGGGAATTTTGGAATTACAATTCAGCGGGATTTTGGACTGAAGATACTCTGTTTATCAGAGTCATTGTAATTTTTGTACAAGACTTCTCTATTAAGGAATGTAATTTCATCGGTTATGTGTTTAATCCTTTGCAGGGCATTCATTAATGCATAAGATCTCTCATATCGATTTCTTCGTATGTGTGGATTATGCTTGAAACTGTTCTATTGAATTTCTTTAATTGAACATTTTCCTTTTATATTTCTGCAAATGATTCGATGCAAATAAACATGTATAATCATATGTTAAATTTTCAATTAACACAATGATTACAGATCATGTATTTGAATAAGCTCAAACATTTTGAAGAATTGTCACTTAATTTCTTTTTTGATAAAAATTTAAATCAACAAGTGAAGAACCCGAAGACATTTCTGTTCAACGAACTTATTACTTGTTCGTCACACTTCGATTCTGATCTGCACAACATCAATTCTCCTTTTAGGTCAGATCTGACTTAGAATAGGTTCTTTCCTTAGATAGATTAAGATAGGTTTGTTAGTCAGCTTTTATATTCTGTTTTCTGTTATAGGAAAACTGATCTTTCAAAGATTAAATCTTTTACTCATAGAGTGCTAGCGGAGGCCAAATATCCGTGGGTGATCACCACACCAAACAACTCGAGGATAGAATTTCCCTTGAGTAGGGTCTTTCGAATCCTTTGGCTGGGTTTTCATCCCCTATTGTGTGCCTTGGACCCATTCCAACACCTCGCATTTATCCTGCACCCCTGAGGCATCAACAAATGGCGCTAGAAGGAGGGTCACTCGTATAACATGCCTAAGCAAACTACTAATAAACCTCCTCTAGCAAGTACTTCAACCGTTCAAAACCGAAGCTAGACTAGGGCTTCAACATCTGAACAACCAACAAATACACAAACTACAATTCTCCCTGTCACGTCTGCACAACCTGTGGTTATACCTGTTACACCAGTGGTACGACAGGAGAAAAGAGGAGAAGTCATCTTCACGTCACCCACAAGGGGACCCATTTAGTTAGAACAATTATTGAAAACATCCACCGATAGGGTTTTAAGAGTATAACAACGAAGACACGGTCTGGTAGCTCTGAACTTAGAAGGTGTTTTGCAGGCTAGCGATCGGGAAGAACGACAAGTTCCCACCTCACAGACCTCTGATCCACTGATTCAACCTACTGATAGTTTTAACGCACAGGATCAACATACAACTGATCACCAATCTGAAAACCAAGACCTATTTAATCGACCAGATTCTCCTGAATATAACCATGAGACCACCCACGCAGGGACTGGTCAACCAAATCTTGGAGCCGGTGGTCCATCACCATCCCCTCCATCATCCTAATCATCTTCCTCAGATGAAGAGAATTCTTCTAGTTCATCATCTGAAGAAGAAGAACAAGAACCTCCAATGGCTGGAGAAGGTCAAAACAGACCTTGGCTTGACCAAGGCGTGGTTTTCATATTAGGCGATCAACACAGATTACCAAAGAATCCTGAGAAATGGCTGCCTAAATTCAACCTTGATGATAAAACACCCGCGTTGGATCACATAAAAACTTTCATGCAAGCAATCGGGCTTAGAAGCGTGGTGTATGAAGATGTAGTATGTAGAATTTTTCCATACACTTTTGAGGGTAGAGTGGCCACTTGGTATTTTGCTTTACCGGCTCAATCTATAACTTCCTGGGATGAATTCGAGAAACATTTTACCCAGAAATTCGGGTATGACAAAACACCACAGGATCTTGTCTTAGAATTATCCTCCATGAAATCCAAAGGAAAACAAAAGGTAAAAGACTTTAACCAAAGGTTTTCATATCTCAAAAAAAGAATTCCTGCCAATCTTCTTCCTGCTGAAGAATTGTTGGTGGCTTATTATGAAAAGGGTCTGCCTCCCCCTATTGCAATATGGGTCAAAAGGGCACATAAAGGTACTTTACTGGAAGCATTTGATGAAGCAATTCAAGTTGAGAAGGACATCTTTTGTTTGGAATACAACCCTGAAACTTCAGAAGGGAAACCTTCCACTTCTAGAAAGAAAATAGAGAATGTCCCTAAATCCACAGTTCAGAACAAGGATTCATTTGATTTGACTGACATGAAGAAATTCCTTCAGAAGATGTCAAATGAGATGGTGGATTTGAAGAAGAACACTAACGATAATCAGAATCATAACAGAGGTTTTGTAAGGCCACCGTTTAGGAGACCTTACCAGCCTCCACAAAATCCACCACCACCAAATCTGGCAGATGCACTCACAAACGATGAACTCTTTTCTATTTTTAGAGCATTGGCAGTAGAATCCCAAGTCACCCCTGATACTTCCAATGATTAGACTACCCTAGATCCTCCACTACCTGAAGAAGAAGCAAAATATGATCCACAGGCGATGCTGTGGGTTGATTTTCAGAATTCCTTATGTGTGAAGAAGAAGAAGAACCTGAGGCGGTGTTTAACACACAACATCCCTATAATACAAGGTCAAGACCACAGCCACCTCAAGAACCATCATCTTCTTCCACAGTTCCCACAAATAACAAGACTGTCCCACAGAAGGATACAGTCCTCCCCCAAATGGAGTACAACCTGGTTGAAGACCTAAAAAGAGTCAAAGCAAACATATCTCTGTTTGAGCTACTCAAGATTCCTGATATGAGAGACTCTTTACCTAAAAACATGATAGTCAAACAACCTAGAGAGTCACAGAATAATAATCTAGACTCTGTCACTAAAACTAATGATAAAAAACCAGCAAGTAAGAGAACTCCCCCTTTCTTGCTTACGTTTGAGATTTTCAACCAGAATGTACACAACTGCATGATAGATTCAGGATCGTCATCAAATGTGATGCCCCTGTCTGTTTGCAGGAAATTGAATGCAACATGGGAACCCTGTCCAACCCAGATTGTGCAACTTGACAGATCCAAAGTCAGAGTGGTTGGTGAATTAAAAAATGTTCTGCTCACGCTGTCAGCTGATCCCAGGATCCATCAGACAGTTGACATTGTGATAGCTGACATCCTAGAAGCCTATGGGATGTGGTTAAGCAGGGAATGGTCAGAGAAACTTAAAGGTTATTTTGCAACCGACTGGTCCCACTTATGGTTGCCATACAATGGTCAACCAAATAAAATTAAGATCAATAGAGAACCTTTTATGAAACAGACAGTTACTGATATTAATGATTCAAGTGAACCTGCTGGTTATCTCACCTCTCGTCCAAAGCACTTTACATTTGATACCTTTTTCGGTGAATTCCCAGCTGATGCCTCACCAGAAGAAAGCATCCGAAACAAATCACATATTACTGAGGTTACTTCTGTACCTTTTTCTGGTGAAATTGTGCATAATGTATATAATGTGAATACAAATTTTAGATTAGACCCTGTCTCATGGACTTTGTTTTTCGATGGCTCCAAGTCCAAGGAGGGAGCTAAAGCAGGTTGCGTTCGTATCAATCCTAAAGGAATGAAAATCATGATTTCCTACAGGTTAGAATTTTATTGCACTAATAATGTATCCGAATATGAAGCTCTTGTGTAGGGACTCAAAAAGGCCATTGATTTAGGTGTGGAAGCAATAGAATGCTATGGAGACTCCGAAATTATAGTCAAGCAAGTTAGGAATAAAATACATTGCTTATCTCTGCGTTTGGATAATTATCAAAAGTTGGTAAGAGATCTAACCAACTCATTTTCGGCATTCAATATTAAATCAGTTCCCAGGTCACAAAATTTTGATGCAGACCTGTTAGCAAATACAACGTCTAGACTGATCCCGCCAGAAGGTCTGTCTCCTCAAAATTTTTCTATCGAATTGATGTACAGACCATCCGTTCCAGATAATGTGAATAATTGGAAAGTATTTGATGATGATCGACAGATAATCAATTTTCTTACGGCTCAGGATACTTTTCAAGACATGGCCATCGACGAAGCAGAACATGAAAAGTCGCTCACCGATTCCTCAAACGTCATCCTGAAGTCTGTGATCAATCTATAAAAGTTTTACGATTTACAGGACAAGTTCAAATCTCAAACTAATTGTAAAACTCAAAGCTCATCATTAAACTATGAGTGGGTCAACTTAGGCACAGAACAGGAACCTCGCTTCATCAATTTGGGAGTTGATTGTAACCCTGAAGAACGTAGAGCCATCATTGCATTGTGTAAACAGTATAAGGATGTTTTCGCTTGGGTGTATGACGAGTTGAAAACGTTTGACACTAGCGTCATGTTTCATAATATACCCATGAAACCAGAGGTGAAGCCATTTCAACAAAAGCTGCGAAAGATGCACCCCAGTTTGGAGCCTTCCGTAAAAAAGGAGTTGGAGAAGTTGATCACTGATCGAATTATCTTTCCGGTCAGGAATACTCAATGGATTGATAATTTAGTACCTATCCATAAGAAAAGCGGTGAAATTCGACTGCGTGTCGATTTCAGGAACCTAAATCCAGCTTCTGAGAAAGACAACTATCCTGTTCCACCAATGGAGCATATTCTTCAAAAGGTAGCCGATTCAGAGATGTTTTCCCTCTTTTATAACCAGGTTATGGTTGCCCCGGACGATCAATTGAAAACATCTTTCAGGACCCCATGGGGCACTTTTGCCTACAGACGGATGCCTTTCGGGCTGATCAATGCAGGAGCTACTTTTCAGAGAGCTATGGATATAGCTTTCCGAGGGTTAATGCATAATTCTGTCATAGTTTACCTGGACGATATCACCATTTACTCTAAAAATGGCGACATGAACATGTGTTTGCTTTGAAACAAGTTTTTGATCGCTGCAGAAAATTCGGTATTTCTCTCAACCCGAAGAAATCTATTTTTGCAGTAACAGAAGGAAAGCTGTTGGGATTCATTATTTCGAAAGAAGGTATGATTATCGATCCTGAACGTACAGAGGCTATTTCAAAGATTGGTTTACGAGGCTTGAGAAAAGCAATGCAATCTTTCTTAGGTAAGATTAATTTTGTACGTAGATTTGTACCAAATTTTGCCCAGATTGTTAAACCATTACAACTTTTGGTAAAAAAAGATGTGTAGTTTGCTTGGTTGCAGGAACAGAGAGAAGCGTTTGTCCGAATTCGAAAGGCTATTGCAGAAGCTCCTGCTCTCATGTCCCCAGATTTTAATAAGGATTTCATTCTTTATACTTTTGCCACTGACTTTTCTTATGCAGCTATCTTAACTCAAAAGCATGACAATGATACTGAAATCCCGATTTCTTTTATGAGCTCAACATTCAAAGGTGTAGAGCTTAAATACTCACAGATTGATAAGCATGCCTATACGGTCTATAAATCTGTCAAACATTATAGACCCTACTTGCTAAAGTCTCGAACTAAAGTCATTGTTCCATATTATGCTATTAGAAATGTCCTAATCCAGAAGGAATTGGGGGAAAAGAGGGCCCATTGGATGACCGCACTACAAGAATATGATCTTGAGATCAGACCGGCTAAAATTGTAAAAGGCCAAGGCCTTTGTCTTCTTACTGCGTAATCCAACGACCTTGCACAACAACAGTCTGAATGGGATCATGAGGAAGACATTCCTTCACATGTTGTTAATGTAATTGATGCCCCGACATCGGAATGGTACGATGATATCAGATTTTTCTTGAACCATGGGTTTGCTCCCGAAACCCTTGATTTTAAGAAAAGTAGAGCTTTAAGACTGAAATCTGCTCCTTATCAATTCATCGATCATGTTCTTTTTAGAAAACATTATGATGGAATATTTCTTAGATGCTTGGAAAAACATGAAACTGATGACATTTTGTTTCAATTTCATGCAGGTCCTACTGGGGGCCATTTTTCGGGAGAGACTACAACACACAAGATTCTTAGGGCCGGATATTATTGGCCCACATTGTTTAAAGATGCTTATGCTTATGTCAGGAAGTGTGAGCCGTGCCAGAAATGCACTTGGAAGTTTAGGAAACCTGCAATTCCTTTACAACCGGTTACAATTCAGTTTCCATTCCAACAGTGGGGACTGGATTTTGTTGGGACTATAAACCCTCCCTCATCCCTCCAACACAAGTATATCTTAACAGCCACAGACTATTTCACTATATGGGTGTAGGCAACTCCTCTTAAACAATGTAACGCTGCCCAAGTAATATCTTTCCTTGATAGCCATATTGTCACACGCTTTGGCGCTCTAGAGTACTTAGTTTTCGATAATGCATCCTACTTCTCTTCAATCGATATAACCGAATATGCCTTTGAGGTGGGGATTAACCTTAAGTTTTCTGCCAATTATTATCCTCAAGGTAATGGTTTGGCTGAGTCATCGAACAAAAACCTGATAAAAATTCTCAAGAAAACTGTAGCTTCTCATCACAGAGATTGGAACACACAGTTGTATAATGCATTATGGGCAGATCAAATTACCCCAAAAGCAGCAATTGCAAATTCTCCATACTGTCTATTTTATGGAAAAGAAGCCATCCTCCCCACTAATCTTACCATTCCTTCGCTACAATTGGTCCGGTCTGTCCAAGAAGATGATTCTTCTCCCCTCCAGCAAAGAATTGACACCCTCTTGAAGCTAGAGGAGGACAGGGAAATAGCCAAGAACAAGTTGTATCATCATCAGCATATGGTGAAGAGATGGTTTGATGAAAAATCTTCATCTGATAGGGAATTTTCTGTTGGTGACCTGGTTCTAAGGTGGGATAAGCAACGTAAAGATAAGAACCAGTACACCAAGTTCCAACGCCTTTGGCTAGGACCTTTCAGTATTACAGAAAAGATTGGTCCCAACACTGTTCGATTACAGACGCTAGAGGGAGTTGTAGACACCTTCCCAGTGAATGTGTCTCTTCTAAAAAAGTATTTTGTTTGAACAATCTGATGCACTCGTACATAGGTGTCGCTTGTTTTTTAGTTATTTGTTTTATTCCATTTGACATTTTGATTGGTTCTCTTGTTTTGTTTTGGTTTTCATTAATAAGGCTTCACACTTGTGGTAATGTCTTATGATCACTTTTCTTAGTAACAATTGCTTCTGAAGCTTCAACATCGTCATCAATCTTACTTTCTGGCTTTTGATTAGAACTTGCTCTGAAGAATAAACAGTCAAATAAGTGCAGTGCCTTTGGATACTTTTTGCTTTGATCGTTATCTTTTACCATGCTTTATTTGTGTAATTGAGGTATGGAGGACGGTCATCATTTCTCTATCTGGTGTTTCATGGTTGAACGACATATCATAATAACCTGACCAGTCCCGATTGCTCATGGGTCCTTTTACGATCACTTTGAATATGAAATTTGTTTAAAATTATAAGTTACAAGGTGGGTGGTCTTGTTATCAAGCCATCCCATTAGGTTCATAGGTGTTTAAAGTGGAATGACATCTTCACATCAAGCCACCACACTTGGAGTATGACTTTCAGTTTTGCTGGAAGGTGGAAGATCCTATCACAGGTCGGTCCATTCATGATCCGCAAAGCATTGGTGACTAACGTTATCACTATATGGTCACCAAGCCATGGTAATGCCTTGTAGCTTATGCCAAAATAAATTGTTTCCTTTTTATAATATTTTTGTTATATACAAGAACAAGGGGGTCTTATCACAAGCCACCCCTGCTATGATCATGCGTTTGACCTTGGACTGGAATTATCACTATATGGTCACCAAGCCATGATGATTTATTTTGGCCTTACAACTAGAAGACAAGGAGTCTCGTTATCGAGCTATCTTGACCAGTTTCTGGATCAGGCTTGTGAATGGCACTGTTTCATCTGATCACCAAGTCAGTACAGTGGTTTTGTATTAACAAGGTTTTATATCTTTTAAATATATATAAAAAAAAGAAATAAAAAAAAAGAGAAAAGATAAAGGAATCCATAGAGGATCACTGAATATACATATAATTAATAAACCAAGGGGATCTGTAATTAGGTAATCCATGAGCATTTCTAAGACTGTGCCCAAGTTCAACACAAGCTGGTTTTCAATGATTACATCATGGTAAAGACTTGGTATTACTCTCTAAATCTCCTTATGGAATGAGTGTTATCTTTAAAATGGTCATTGTTGAGGTCTATCCATCTTCATGTACATTGCTTGTTAACTGTTATCTTTTGAGTATCTTCTATGAATTGAGTTTCAAGAAATTGATTGATTGACATGTTGTCTTTAGTTGGATTTGATTGCAGAGATAACTGGTTCTTCCCAACCAGTCGCCATTTGTTGTGGCCACAACAGATCCCATTCTTAGCCAAGCATGGGAGCCCCCAATTTTAACAAACGCAAAGGTGTTTGGGTGAGTCATCTTGAAAATTTTAGATTTTGATTTTACCCCTAAAATTCTTCACCCATGCTTTTGATCTGCTTGTTTGTGATGGTTTGATCATTTCTTCCAAAGTGTTTCGGTCTGAAAGGAGCCAAAATTTTGAGTATTTTGTTGACTGATATCTTCATCCCGAAACCCGACATTTGGAGAGTCCGAAACCCGCAACCCGACAGATGCGGGTTGCGGGACTGTTGTTTTATGTTTTGATTTTGATGGTTCCGAAGTCCGCAACCCAACGGCTGCGGGTTGTGGGATCATTCTCTAATAAGATTAAGAAATAATTACCCCGAAACCCGAACTCCGCAATGGCGGCATTCGGCTTTCGGGATTATGATTTTTCATTTATTTGGTGTGTGCTCCCGAAACCCGCAAACCATAGTTTCGGAATGTCGCTTTCGGGATGGTTGTTTTACGTCACAGATTTACGTTTTCGAAGCCCGCCACCCGCACAGTTGGTTTTCGGCTTTCGAAAATCCTTTTATTTCCATCTGCAGACCCGCAACCTGCAAATCCGTACTTTCGGGTTTCGACTTGCGGGATCTTTGAACAAGAACTCCATGAAATTTTTGAGCCCGATTCCATGTTCCATTCTGGTTAATCTCAGCCGTCCTTCTGTTATAATCTTGCGGTCATGTTGATTTTGCGCTGTCAGTCAAGTCAAAACTTCCATTTTATCCTTTGAAAGCTGGTTCTGCTAAGTTATCATCTTGTGTAATCCATGACAGCAAACACTATTATAAGTCTATTAGTTGCTTCGTATTGGATGGACGCCTTCTCTCCACCTTAAGTTTTCTATGTTTGGACTTGAGCTTTGACATCTTTTCGTCTTTTGTTCTACTTCTTAATGATCGGATTTGTTATGTGTGAAGAGTTGATAGCCTGTGTACTGGAACTCTTAGTCGAGACCATTTTGCACATTAGCCTTGTCACCATAACCTTCATCTCCATTATTAATTACCAGTCATAATTATTGATAGGAGATGGCCTATAACAATGTGATCGTAAGGCAGTTCGAAATCATGCAAGCAGTAATTGAACTCGTACTTCGCACAGGCTTTGATCCGACTGGCACATATCTCAGCTTTTGTCATTACAATTGTAGTAATTACAATGAATTGATTGGATAACTTTAATAATTGCAGATCGCCCTGCCCGATTGTCATCGGACTGATTATTGGCCTTTTAAATAGCGATTAACATGAAAATTCCAGTTCATCCATTTCCTTGTGAAACAGGAAACACTCTGTTTGGCATTCTTCTTACATCCTCTTATCCGAGAATCATTCAGAATGAGCAATTTTCATGCAGGTGGTGAATTTTCTAACGTTCATATTGAAAATGAAGAGCTCTACCCCTTGTTATACCAAGAAATGTTGTCACCACCATTTGATGCAGGTGTTCCTGATCTTAGCAACGGTAGCAGTGAAGAATACTTTGAAACTTTGTCTGCTTACATTCACAACCTCGAAAAGCAAAGGAAGGAAATTCTGGAGGGATCAACTGATCTTGATATTGATGTTATACAAGACTTTATAATCAATGAAGAACTTGACATGCTGGCTACCATTCCTGAAGTAAATCCTCTAATGGATTTCTCTGTTTTTGACAGTGGGTTCTCCGACCCCGAGCTTCCTATAGCGGATGCTCTGCAAGCTACACCACCTGTCAATGATAGTGAACAATCTGTGATCAATTTTTTATGGTGCCACAAAACCTTATCAAATTAAAGAACAAGTCTTTCTTTTGTGAAAGGTGGCGAAAAATCTTTTTAGCTTAAATACAACAAAATTTCTTGGATCGATGGTTAGGTCCGATTTTGTAATCCCTATTTTGTAGAATCTCTCCTTTTGGAACTCTGACGTAAATTTAGTATAAAAGGAGGAAAGTTTCTCTTAGGAAGGGGTTGGGAATTTTGGAATTACAATTCAGCGGGAGTTTGGACTGAAGATACTCTGTTTATCAGAGTCATTGTAATTTTTGTACAAGACTTCTCTATTCAGGAAAGTTATCTTTTAATTCACCTCCTATTGTTCTTCAAATTTCTTTGGGAATTGCTGAGTTCATGTTTCAAATTCGTCATCGGTTATGTGTTTAATACTTTGCAGGGCATTCATTAATGCCTAATATCTCTCATATTGATTTCTCTGTATGTCTGGATTATGCTTGAAACTGTTCTATTAAATTTCTTTAATTGAACGTTTTCCTTTTATATTTCTGCAAACGATTCGATGCAAATAAACATGTATAATCATATGTTAATTTTTCAATTAACACAATGATTATAGATCAGGTATTTGAATAAGCTCAAACATTTTGAAGAATTGTCACTTAATTTCTTATTTGATAAAACTTTATATCAACAAGTGAAGAACCCGAAGACATTTCTGTTCAAGGAACTTATTACTTGTTCGTCACACTTCGATTCTGATCTGCACAACATCAATTCTCCTTTTAGGTCAGATCTGACTTAGAATAGGTTCTTTCCTTAGATATATTAAGATAGGTTCGCTAGTCAGCTTTTATATTCCGTTTTATACTATAGGAAAACTGATATTTCAAAGATCAAATCTTTTACTCATAGAGTGCCAGCAGAGGCCAAATATCCGTGGGTGATCACCACACCAAATAGCTCGAGGATAGAATTTCCCTTGCGATGGGTCTTTCGAATCCTTTGGCTGGGTTTTCATCCCCTGTTGTGTGCCTTGGACCCATTCCAGCACCTCGCACTTATCCTGCACCCCCGAGGCATCAATAGGGTGGAAAAAATGGGAATAATAATAGCAATCACAATACCCCATAAGGATAATGCCAACCCTACTTGGGAAGGCGAAAATGCTGGTGAGGACCGTAAACCTAGGCGTAAGGTGAAGTTTCCTTGCAAGCTCTGTGGGGAAGACCATCTTACTCACTTATGTCCTCGTATTGAAGAAGCATCGAAGCACTTGGCATAGAGCCCAGCTGTGTTGAAGGATCCACTACCTCATCACCAAAACATGGCTTCGCATGCTCGCACCACCGGTTATGGACCTACCGAGACGACAACGTCTTCTTCCAATACTAGTGGTTATGGATGTGTGAACATGGTTCAGTCAGAGGTTAGTGTTGTCAATCGTCAGCGCGATTATGATGCACCACAACCCAATTTGGGGAGTGAGCCGCCCCCTCCTCCTGACAATTCTTTGCATATCCTCTATTATGCTGCGGATACCGAAAGGAGTTCTTAAGCACTCTATGCATAATCCTAATGCTCGAGCCACCCACAACTACTCCATCGTAGAAGATTTGGACCAAACTCCGTGTGCCATGTCGGCTCTTGAAGTTTTGCAAGCCTGTCCTTCTCAGAAGCATGCTCTTTTGAGTGCGTTAGGAGTTCAGGATGGGGGTAGTCCCACTATTATCAAGTTCGATACTACTGATGTCCAACCTCGCTTACCCTACCACGTGGCTTTTCAAATCCAGGTGGTGTGCCTTCATAGTTTTGTCAAACGTACTATGGTTGACGAAGGTGCCTCTGCATCAGTAATGTCATTAGCTTGTTGGAAAGCTCTTGGATCTCCTCCCCTACTCACATATATAACCACGCTCACTGCATTCGATGGTTGTTCATTTAAGCTGCATGGAATTATCCCTTCCCTTGTTGTCTCCTTGGGAGGTAAGTCTGTTCCTATTGAAGTCGAGGTGGTTGTCGTGCCCATCGACTACAACCTTTTACTGGGTTGGAATTGGATGTATGCCATGAAAGCTGTCACGTCCACTGTATTTAGAGTTACTTGCTTTCCTCACGAAGGAAAGATTGTGACCATCAATCAGCTGGATTATGTTAACTCCTCTTCCACAACATCCACGGGATCCATAGTCCCACAGGTTACTCATTCTTAGCTGGCAACTGGGAACATGGGTGTTGGCATGTACCCTTCATTGATGGGAACTTATGATTTTGCCGCACCTGTGAATTTTATTGGAACCATTACCGATGATGCGTCTCCTCCTTCGCATCATATGTCATTCCGGACTTCCTATTTTGATGATCCGTGGAATTTACCGTCCACGAGTTCCACGTCTGGAAACATTTCGCATGACGAGATGTCTATGCCATTCTTTGTAGCCGAGCTTGCTTATCAGCATATTCAACAAGCCACTACAGACTGGATCTCTCTTCTTCCCAGACAGTCGAGGAAGATCCCGTTACGCTGTCGGTTTGGGCAGCGAACTCGTCTTGTTCCCACGATTTCCTCGATGATACTTTTCCTTCTGATGAAGCTATCATGGAAGCCATGTGTGGTAGTGAGAGACCTTGGGAAGATATGCACCATCACTCTTATTTCCTTCCCAAACTCGAGCTCGCCGAACGAGAAGAGTTTAGGATGAATCTAGCAGAGATGGTTGGTCACCCTGTGGCTCTTTTGGAGTCGCATGATGTTTTCGCGGAAGGGAATATCGCTAACATTTCCCCAACTACGTCGATCAATATCTCTCGTACTCTCGGAATAGTTGAGAATGTCTACATCGGTGACGATTGCACTCTTGAGGAGATTGCTATTTACACTGAATTGTTTACGGAGCTCCGGGAAGGTTTCGCCTGGTCATATGAGGAGATGCCAGGAATAGACCCCCGCATTGTTGAACATGAGATTAGAACGTATCCCAAAGCTAAACTGGTTCAACAACGCTTACGTGCTGTGAACCCTAGAAAAGCAGCTGCTATCAAGGCAGAGGTGGAGAAACTGCTCAAAGCTGGTTTCATCTACCCCGTTCCTGTGGATAAGAAGCAGGGAACAATCCGTGTATGCACCGAATTTAGGGATTTGAACCGTGCATGTCCGAAAGACAACTTCCCCACACCATTCATAGAGCAAATCTTGGATGCTTGCGCCGGAAGTGAGATTTTTTCCTTCATGGACAGATTTTCTGGATATAACCAGATTCAAATCAAACCCGAGGATCAACATAAGACAAATTTTATTTGTCCTTGGGGGACCTTTGCATATCGGAAAATGCCCTTCGGCCTTAAAAACAACGGAGCTACATTTCAGCGTGCTATGACCTACGCCTTTCATGATCTTAAAAAGATTATGGAGGTTTTCTTGGACAATCTTTTCGGCCATTCTTGCAAGAGGTGGACCACCCCAAGCACCTCCGCATGATTATCGAACGATGTATACGATACAAGATTCGATTGAATCCTAACAAATGCATCTTTGCTGTAAGGATGGGTCGCCTTCTGGGCTTCATAGTTTTGAAAGAGGGTATTAGAGTTGATCCTCTCAAAGTTGAGGCAATACTTCAGTTGCCTCCTCCGCGTAATTTGTTACAACTTCAGAGCCTCCAAGGGAGAGCAACTTTTTTACACTGTTTCGTAGTTAATTATGCTAATCTTACCAAAGGTTTCGCGCGCTTATTGAAGGACACACCTTTTATTTGGGATGAGTGAGCCCAACAGTCTTTCGACGCCATTAAGAAAGCTTTGGTATCGGCCCCTGTGTTTTTTCCACCAGACTTTGCACGATATTTTATCCTTTATGTGGCCGCTTCTCAAGAGACAATTGGCATGGTCTTGGTTCAGGTTGATGATGCGCTTGTCGAGCATGTCATCTATTATCTTAGTCGAAATCTAGTAGACGCTGAGCTAATGTATACTCATGTGGAAAAGCTGGCGCTCGCGACTATTCATTCAGTCCAGCAGTTACGACATTACATTCTGCTTAGAACCACCACAGTTGTCGTGCATATCAATCCATTTCAGTTCGTGCTATCACGACGCCTTATCGGGGGGAGGTACAATAAATGGATTGTTATCCTTCAGAAATTTGATTTCGATTTTGCTTCGGCGAAGTCGGTGAAATCGTTGGTATTTGCTGAGATTATGTCGGACCTTCCGAGACTTGATGAGGAAGTCATTCATGAAGATTCCTTTGTGGATGAGCACTTATTTCTTATCTCGTCAGAGGACCCTTGGTATGGGGATGTCATTGTATATCTCCAAACTTTGAAGTTTCCTCCGCACTATTCACGAGATGAGCGACGGCATGTGAAACATCACGCTAAATATTATACTATCATCGGTGACACTTTGTATCGCCGAGGAAAGGACTCTATTCTCTGTCGTTGCTTAACACACGAAGAAACGGAGCGGGTGCTTAATGATTGCCATGCTGGGGCATGTGGCGATCACTTATCTGGGCTTGCTACAGCCCAACGTATTATGCGAGCTGGTTATTTTTGGCCTTCCATATTTAAGGACTGTGTTAATGCTATGAAGAGATGTCACCCTTGCCAGGTGTTTTCTTGGAACATACGCTCGCATCCAGCGCCCCTTCATCCGGTCGTCACTGTCGGTCCCTTCACCAAGATGGGGGTTGATTTCATGGATTGCAAACTAGCTTCGACTGGGGGGCATCACCATATCATAGTGGTTGTGGACTATTTTTCCAAATGGGCTGAGGCCATGCCTACCGTTAAAGCCGATGGTGCTACAACATCCCACTTCGTATTCAATCAAATTATAACTCGGTTCGGTATTCCGAAAGATATTGTCACTGACCATGGCAGTCACTTTCAGAACAAGATGATGGAGGATTTGTCTCTCAAGCTTGGGTTTCGTCAAGAACACTCATCTTCTTATTATCCCCAAGCGAATGGTCAAGTAGAAGCAGTCAATAAGTCTTTGAAGACCATTCTCCAACGTACCATCCAACAAAGCAAGACCAATTGGCACATCATGTTATATCCTGCTTTGTGGGCGTATCGAACCGCAGTCAAGACTGCCACCGGGTTCTCACCGTTTCAGCTAGTTCACGGTGTGGAGTCACTTTTACCGATTGAATGCGAGATCCCTTCGCTTAAATTGGCCATAGAGCTCCTCCCTGATACGACGGGTCTTGAGCAACGTTTAATCCACCTTGAGCAACTTGATGACCAACGTCGAGATGCCGCTGTGGCTATAGATGCCAACAAACATCGTATTAAGGTTCAGTATGATAGGTCTATCCGTCCCCGGCAGTATGCTGAAGGTGACTTGGTCCTCCTAAATGACCAAGCTAAAGAAACCCTGGGGGCAGGCAAGTTCAACCCCATGTGGCACGGTCCTTACATCGTGAGGCATGTCCTGGAAAAAGGAGCCCATGAATTAGAAGACTATGAGGGGACTGTCTTGAAGGAGCCTAGAAAAGGGCTCTACCTCAAGCGGTATTACGCTTGAACCTCTGGTTCAGGCTGATACTTTTGTATACTATTGTATAGTTACTGCTGTACATAGTTTATATTTATTTTGGTTTTCGGGTCCGCTGATTAGCTTCTGTTTGATTGACAGATGTCAGCAGAGTTTCCTACGTTCTTAGGATTTGCGGATGGTGCTAGCCATCATACGCAACAACTTGCTTCTGCTGCTTGGGTTATTTTCTCACCTGACCACCTAGTTGTGTCCTCAGGAGGCGCTTGTCTTGGTCCTACATCTAACAATGTGGCCGAGTATAGTGCCGTCATTGAGCTACTTCGGGATGCCATTTCCCATGGCGTCCACTCTTTAGAATTTCGCCTGGATTCACAACTAGTTGTGTCTCAGCTAAATGGGCAGTACCGTGTGCAAGATCCTACGCTACTACGGAAATTCCTAAGGGTAAGACTCTTGGAATGATATTTTGTTTCAATTACATACATACATGTTCCGAGAAGTGTTAATCATATATCTGATGCATATGCTAACTATGTATTAGATTGGCATTTGTCACATTCATCATGAAGCACACAAATATAAGAAGACATTCATACATTTGTACATACACACATATAGTAGAACCTGAGAACCAAAGTTATATATATATAAATATGTCCAAAAATGGTAGTGTCATACAAAACTGGAGCCCGTAGCCCTCAAAAATATACATATCGATACAAAAAATGAGATCATGAGATATCTACTCCCTACGAGGAGGCCTAGCTGCCGCCCTGACAGGATGTGTCTCGTAGAAATACTGAACTGCATTGGCTACCCGCTACAGTAGCCGCACCCAGTCACCCGGAACCCCTACTACTTGGTGCTGCATGGCCTCAGGTAGTCTCGCCACCTCTATCTGTGGAACCCTAGAAACCATTCGTGTGAGGTTGTGCCGCAAGGTCTGTAGAGTGCATCCTGCTGCAACATCACCTACCTCCTCACCCCTGCCTCGACAACCATGTCTCGGGAAGCCATCATGTCTCACTGGGCCTTTGTCTGCGAGCAAATAGTCAACCATTAGCATATGATACTACCACCAAAAATATTTTTGCATTTACATATATAATAAAAAATCCATAAAAATTTAATACACAAAAACCTAAAAAGAGTACTCACCAATGTCTCCGAATGCTGCGTCTGGTGGGAGTGGCATGTCCCTATCCTGGATGAAGTCTATCCCTGCATAGGGGTAGTCCTCTATGGAAATGACCTTCCGGTCCCACCAGCGGAAGAACTCCTCGGTATATGGTGATGCTAGACGACCACCACGTTGTCGTGTCAAGACCTCAGCCCACCGGGTCAGGGTTGGATCCTGGAGACTATGCAGAGGGACATCCACCCTCAGACTAAGCCTCGGAACCCTCTCAAAGAAGAAGCTGCATAGGATACTCCCATACCCGAAGTTTTTGGCCTTCCCTTCTTTTCATTCTATTAGTTGGGTCTTCATAGACCCCAGCAGTGTGGTACACCAGTCAAACACTATAGGCTGCATGCATTGTGATACATAGAACATCACTGGCCTGGATGCCTGGTGCAGAGATTTGGATCCAGTAATCCGAACTAAGGTAGCCACAATGATCTTCATGCTCAGATATACTATGGCGTTGATGGGCACCTGACTTCCCACTGTGCATGTGTTTGCGGGGAAATACCGCGTTATGTAGTCCTGGACGGTGATCCCACCACCCACAGTACGAGATTGAAGACTAGCCTCCTCACCTCGACGGGACAAACCGGTAATGAAGTAGATGTCGTCCACTTCCAATGTGAGGATTTTCCCATTGAGATTGAAGTTCTGTGCATCAACATCCCAATAGTCGATCAAGCACTGGAGTAATAGGTTTTGGGCCCTCAAACCCCCTATACTCCAGAATTTGTACAACCCACATGCTTGCAATGCCTGCTGTGCTTTCACATCATTGCGCACGACCTCATCAACTTGGTCATGCTCCCTCTCCCTCCACTCTAGAACCATCCTGGAGTGCAGACAAACAAGCATTTTAGTCAAATTCTTTTAAAAAACCAACTACACGGCCGTACCCACGGGCTAGTTTGTATACAGGTACGGGTACCCGCAGTCAGTCTTTGCATTGACTGCGAGTATCTTGCCCTACCCGCGACCCGCATAGCTACAGCCCGCGGGTAGCGCCGAAGCAATTTAGGGCTTGGCCAAACAAAAAATCCCACCTTTGAAAATCAAAATGAAAGCATTGAAATGAAAGGTATGGATGAGACTACCAACCTGCTCCGGACGGTTCGATGAACAGTCGCTCTTAGCTCCCAGAATCAACAACTGAACTTTCAGGTGAAAATTAACCACAAAGCTCCAAATGGGTGAATAGTAAAAATGAATTGTAAATTGTAATTTTTTATTACTATTTATAATTTTCAGGACCCACTTGTCTATAGTTTTTACCGTTTTGTGCCGTTATGGACTAATATAATGTCTTGGAGTAGTATTTTTTAATCAGATTTCTTTGGCGAAAGTTGTTCTTGACCATTTCACACCTACGGTAGGTACGTTTCACACCTGGCATATAGGTTAGATGCCATTTCCATGTGCATTATGCATTTGACCTGTCGACCACTTTCATAAACCCTAGGTGCGACCCCGCTTTGTAACTACCTTCACATTGCTATAGAAGTGTCGTTATGTGGCGGTAGGGATTTTCTGAACATGGGTACCCTAGTTAGAACCCCTTTGTGCATTCTGGTGCCCATGCCATTGTTTGTCCTTAGGATTGGGAGTCCTTCGTAGTTACGCCATGACATTGCAATAAAGACTCATACTCTACTTTGTCTTATGCTGGCCATCTCCCTTAAGGACTCCCCTCAGTTATATCATGTTGTGATTGCGTTGCATCATCCTGCTTGCTGTTTGAGCCTTGTGCCGACTCCCGCTTACTCAATTGTTAGCCTGGTGCCTGAGCACTTTTCCCTATCGAGCCCTGCAGAGCTTATATTTCCCTTCACAATTTGATGACCCTTTCACCCTGAGGGAACAACCCCCTGAGTGTCCACATATTGCATGCACTTCCTTGCATTGATCATAGGTATGTTCCACTGCTTGGAACTAGTCTGCTCGCTATTTGACACTCGTTCCCTCACTTGTTGTACTATAAGCAATTTTATTCTTTTTCAAGCTTTTCCCAAATATGAAAAAGACCAAAAAAATCAAATATTCCAAAAATCCGGATGGGATTATGGTTACTACTTCTTGTTGGCAGCTGTTGTGTCGCCTTTGAACAGAGCATTCATTCCACTCCGTACATTATGAGTCGGGACTATAGTTGGACCTTAGGAGCTGTACTTGTTTCTCAGTCTTCTCCACCGATTGGTTAAGCTTCTAGTCATTATGGAGCCCTTTTTAATTCCTCCTGCATTGCACAATGTATGTCAAGTCTATGCTTCCTGATTCTATCCATCTGCTCATGCTCTTGTTCAAAGGAAGTCCTGAACCAATGTTGGCCACTCCTCAGATCTCTTGACTATTGCATGTCGGCCATCCTTATTGAGTCAGTCCATTCCACCTGAGTTCTTCCAAAGCTTTTAGCGTAGCTGGTACCTCGTGCTGGTTGATGGGGGATTCCTTAATGCCCTCCTTCCAGCGAGTCTTGTTCCGTCGACTTCAACCCATTTATTTCGGGACTTGAGGCTTAGAGTTCGGTTGAGTACCTTTAGGCTTGCAGTCATTAGTGGCAGGTTCTCTCACCATTGACAGTTTTGGGAATACATCAATGTCCCCTGATCGATGGATTCATCCTAGTGTTTGACTTCAACTCATTTATTCACACTCCGATGATTGTACTCTGTGCCTTGATGCCCATTTTCATTATTGGTGGGTTATCTCGTGTCTGTTAACGGTATACATCATTGACCGTTAATCAGACAATGTCACAATAGGTTCGATCCCAACTCCTTTATTCACTTGATGGGACTTGCACCGTTGAAGACTTGTGTAGAATACCCCAGGCGATAGTGGTATTCAGTATGTTACTTATGACTTTGACTTTACATCTGAGATATCACTTCTCAGATATCAGCAGTTTGTACCTCCAGTTTGCACCAGTTGTTTCCTTTTCAGCATGAGACCATATCTTACTGTAGAGGGATCATGGCTATGATCACTTATGACATGTACTGCCTATTCATGGCCATTGTATCAGATTTTTGTACTACCGACATGTATTCAGGGATACTATTGTATTATGATTAGTGAGCTGCTCTTTCCACTTGTGCCTCCATCACTCCACTTCTGAGTTTTATAATGTATTTTAGCCATCGCAGCATCAGTCTCTGACCTCACACATTAGGGGGCATCTGTTACAACGTAATATTCCACCTAGTGAGCATCAACATTCTTTGGCCTATAGGATCCATTTAACTCACTCAGATTCACTTTATATCCTTCAGACATATTTGTTCCTCATTTTTCCTCTGACCCGCATGTTGCATCACTATAGCAAGCGTACCCGCGAGTTGCATCACTATAGCCCGCGGGTATTAAGTAAAATGGTAAAAATCACTAGTTTATTACTTTTTACTCCCAAAAAGCGGTCATTGGGTGACCTTTGGCTCTCCATCTGCCCAAGTAATGTCTCGATGTGTCCTTTCACTTACCTTTGAGAGGACTATATATTGAGCACATATGGCTTATGGACGGGAGGAGAAAGAAGAGCAAGAGAACTCTAGTGGATTTTTGCCCTATCTTGAGTCTACACTCATTGATCCTTGTAGTTGTGAACCCTTTATGTTTACCTTCCAAACTCCTATCTAGTTTGAGTTTGCCATTCATGGAGGATTGAAGTGGTGGAGGCACAACTGGATTGATCCAGATCTTGGTTCAGATTGGTTGCCGACAAGAGGTCGTATCACTTTGTACTTCTTCTTGTTTATTAATAGAAATACTCATATTCTCATCCATTAATGTTGTAAATGTTGTTTATCTTACATTGGGTTGCATTTACTTGTTATATCATGGGCCATTGCCATTGATGATGTTAATGCCATTTATATATTATATGTACTTGTTGTATATTGGCTATCAAGACTAATTTGCAGATTCAAATGCACGGATTGAAAATCTCTAATGGGGATCTACATCAAACGTTTGGATCAAGGTTGGTTATCTTCTTCATTATCTTAGCATTGTCATTTATATAGCATAGTTCTGAGAATTGAGTTGATTTATGGTAGTCATATGTCTGTTGTGGTATACCCCAAGCCATAGTGAGTTTTCTCCAACACACCCAGAGGCCTCATCGGATATTGACATATCCGTTGGATATCTGATGTCTCCTTCTATCAATTTAAAAAAAAATCAAATTTTGAAATTTTTTATGGTGAAATCCAACGACACGGTCCTTTTTCGTCGAAGGTCGTCGGATTTTGGGTCCAAATCCACTAGTGAAATGAGCTTCATGAAGTTGGTCCAAGCAAGAATAAAGAAGAAGAGGAGGTTCATTTGCAAGAGCCTGATTTTCTTGCAGGGTCCTTGAAGATGGATAAAAGAAGATTCAAGAGGCCTTGAAGACTCTCCATGACACACATGCATCAGCCGAATCAGGATGAACAATTTGGAAATTTGGAAGTTCGATTCGATTCGGCCATAAATTCGCCCAATTCGGATTTGGTACGTTTTGAAGCTACAGGGTTTATATTTTTTAAAGTATCAATCCCAAAAATTTGAAAAAAAAATCAGAATTCGCCTCCAAAATATCCAAATTCGTCCCATACTTGCTAATTTTTAAACCGAAAAGCCCCAAAAGTTTGAAAAAAAAATCGTTACGAAATATCCAAATTTGACGCACCAATCCCAATTCTCCACAAAAAATCTGTAGATCATGAGTTTCACCCCAAATTTTCCTATGGTTTTTGCATCTGTAGATCGTGAGTTTCGCCCAAAAATTTCCTATGGTTTCTACAAAATCGCGTAGTAAATGGATGGACACAATATTAGGCATAAGGATTGATGGTAATGGGATCAAAGAAAGTCAAACAAGAAGGCCAATAGATGAAGTTTGATCAGAGCTATTTCAGAGCTCTTAATATAGTTCCTTCTTCTAATGCATATGGGTTTTCACCTACTACCATTCGCAAATGCATTTTCATATGATAGTAATATTTTATTTTTATTATTTTTAAACATAGAGAAAACATATTTTATAGTATCTCCTAACTTTTTAACTTTTGGAAAAATTCATATTTTCCTCTCAATTATCCAATGGCCTAATCGAAGCACAATATTCCAGGAACATGAAATTGTTGTTCCACTAAAACATCCTAGAGGTATATATCTGCAAACATCTTTTAATATCCCATGCAACCAATGTAAAATTGCAAAATGATATTTTTCAGGGTTTTATGATTTATTTATTGTTATTTTCCATGAGTCACCTCACCATGATACTTGCATTCTTAATTGTGATAGTTTGCATTCAATTTTCTATTGAGCGCCTCTTGTCCATTACGTGCTTGGCAATTTTTTTGTGTGAATAATCCTTGGTGAATTATAATACTTTCTAATGGAGCTAGGGTATGGAAGAATACATCACCCCCCTTTGTAGTTCTATGAATATTATAGACATTGCACTTTTCAGAACTTTTCGAATCAAAATTCACATTTTTTGAATTGAAATTCACACTTTTTGAATTGTGATGCTATTGCTCTTCTTCTTAGGTGAATAGTAATAGTGTGAATTTTCGAAATTTCCTCCTCTTAACGGTTGGTCACGTTCCAATTTTGGAAACTCATAAAAAATCATTTGGCACACCCGGAGAATGTCATATGGCGTAATTAAACCCTACCTAACATGTGTCAGCTTCTGAGTGGTTGATGTGGATGCCATTGTATCTCTCCCTTTCATATGTGGAGGTCTTACTTTTCCTTTTCCTTTTCTTGGGTGGAAACCAATTCCGGTTTTGTTCTGGTGGTAACGCCATGAGAGCATGGTGGTATTGGAGAGGATTTATGGAGTCATTATCAATCCAACTCTACCACGTGTCCCCAATGATTCTCCAAAATATTCTAGGAAAAATATGAATATTGCAAGAACAAGATTGGACAAACTATTCTAGTAAATATTATTCCCGGAGATTATCATAAATTTTATATATCAAAGCTAATGCGCCAATGAGGAAAAATAAATATTACTAACCCTTTTCAAAAAATTCCATGATGTTTTTGCATGGTATTGAAAGACTTTGCATGGCTTTGACCTTGGTATAATTCAACACTCCATTCCTCTTGAGTAGGATGCTAAGTTGCTCAGGAAAAAACAACATCCCATTAATCCAAATCTAAATGTTGTAATTCGAGCTAATGTTATATTCTTGGTATGCTACTCAATGTGGGTCACCAATATGGTTTCGATTTAGAAAAAATAATCATTCACCTTTGTGTAGACTCCAAGGCCTTATATCAAATAGGCATCAAATATAATTTCCTTTTTCCTAACATGGATGCAACTGAGTCAATAAGTTGTTGGTTTGGAGATGGTGTCCCTTTTGGATGGTTTCTCGGGGTACAATCAAATCAAAGTGAACCACAAAGACCAATACAAAAACACCTTGACAATGAAGTGGGGTATCTTTACATACCACAAAATACGCTTAGAGTTAATCAAAGTAGGAGCCACTTTTAAGTGTGCTATGTAGATTGGATTTAATGATTTTATTGGAATTATCATTCAAAATTACCTTAATGACATAGTTATGCACTCAAAAAGCCATAAAGATAATTATACACACTTAAGAGTGGTTCTCCTTAGATTAAGAAAGTATGATATTTCATTGAATCCTAAAAAATATGCATTTGTTTAATTAAAGGCAAGTTTCCAAGTCACATTGTTTCCATGTAGGTAGTAAATTATTGAGCTGGAAATCATCTCCACTATTAAGATTTTAACCCACCTACTTCTAAGAAAGTTACTCAAAACTTCACGGGGAAGATTATTTTTTTCTACAAAATTGTCCTAAATTTCATTGAGATAATCAAACCAATCCACAAGATTTTGAGAAAATATGTTGAGTTATGTCCTGATAAAGATTCATTATACAAATGGGTATTGATGGCCACCCACCTATTCCACTAGATCAATTTTTTTTCCAACTTGGCAATTTTTCCAAGTTTTTGGGTCAGTGGACTGGTCTAGATGGATATTGGGATCCAACCACCTATTCCACTAGCTCAAAATAGTTTTTCCAGTTTGGCAGTTTTTACGGTTTTTTGAACCCAAAACTTATGAGGTTGTTTTAAGGCCTTAAACGACGCTTTTTGGTGATGAGGTAGTCTAGACATGATCAAACAAATGTATATATGTCCAAAATTCTAGACATCCAAAATATGTTCTTCTTGTCTAGACCTTTCCAACGAGATACCGAACTCCCTAAACATAGATCGTATGCAACATTTATGCCCCCGAGAAGTTGACACCTCAACTAACCACCTCGGGGCTCGTAAACCTTTTTACAGTTCATATCCTAGTGTTAGGATTTTGGATGTTTACAGTTTTTTCCCTCATGATTATGATAAAAATCCCCTTTGGTCTCCTTTTGTAATAAACTTGTCACGAATGAGTGTAGTCGCCACATCTCTTCTCAGAGATATAGTTAACACCATTCTCGCTACTTTTATTTTATTGTATGTTCCGTTTCATTCATTTAATAGAATCTGAGTTTATTGTATTACTTTGTTCCTTGCAATATATCTATGTATTTGGTTCTATATATGCTCTTTCATTTTTGATGTCACATAAATCTGTATCGATGGTATTAGAGCAGACTGCTCTTTCATTATTTATCCATCCCGACGAGGTTGGGATATAGACAATTGGGTCTTGAACTAGTTGAGCTTGAGAAAGACCACCATTGGTGGCCCAAACGACCTCCCATGGCCCAAGAAAAGAGAGAAGAAGAAGTAGGATATCATATCAAGTTGTTTCTCGAGGAATACCTTGCGTGATAGAGGAATGAGATGATGGACAATTTCGCCCAAATCCTTCGATGGATGCTGATAGCAATGGAGGGATCATCAAGCAGTCACTTCAGAGGATCCACGCCATTCAAGGTACAAGTTAACTTTCATATTCCTTTATTTGAAGGCCAGATCGATGCTGATGCCCTACATAAATGGTTGAGTCTTCTAGAAGGGTATTTCATCTCTGTCCACAATTTTTCCAATAGGGAAAATATCACCATTGCACTCCTTGAGGTTGCCCCCCATGTAAAAAATTGGTGGGAAACTTATTGTGAGAAAAACTTAATAGAGGAGTCTAAAATGTTTGAGGTCGATCCCACTTGGGCCTCTTTTATAGATGTAATTAAGGAGCAATTTACCTTGTGGGTAACTATGATGACCAGTACACAAAATGGACCATTCTAAGTCAAGAGAGGGATGAAGCGGTGGAGGAGTACACCAACAAATTTCATACCTTGCACACAAAGATAGGTATCAGAGACTCTGAGTGACACTTTGTTCTAGAAAATTGTAGTGGCCTACATTGGAACATCCAAATAGAGATGGAATTCCTAGACATATCTTCACTTGGATCCGCTTATCAGTATATTGTAAAAAAGGAGTAGAAATTTCAACAAAAGAATAAGTAGGATTTTGGGCCTACAAAATTGTTGTAGTAGAAGCATGGAAAAGGAAGCCCAGAGTCACAAAAAAAGGACATCACAAGACTAATCGGCCTCAATAAAACCATTCCAAGAAGGGTAATTGGAAGGTTAAGAAAGACAATAGAAAGTGGTGTGAGATCCACAAAATCCCCTGGCACAAAACTGATGAATGTCGCTCAAAGCAGTCAATGGTGGCCAAGATCAAAGATTCATAATCATATTCTAGTTCTGATTCTAATTCCAAACCCAACGTAACATTCGCATAAAAGGGGAAGTGGATCATTGATGCAAAACCCAATGTTATCGTCACTACTACATAGATTCAACAAGATGAACTAGAAGGGTCCAATGTAGATGAATGCCTCTTCCACTCACAAATGTGGCTGAATGGAATCCCCCTACATTTGTTGTCGACAACGATAGCCAAAATAAAATGATCTTGGTATAAGTCATCAAGATATTGGATCTACTGACACCACCAGACACGTAGCCATACACCATCGGTTGGCTAAGCCAAGGAAAAGGTATCCGTGTCAGTCATTAGTGTCATCTACCATACAACGTCAAGCCTTGCAATAAAAGACGAGGTAGTGTGTGATGTGGCCCCACTCAAAGTTTGTGATGTTATTTTAGGATAACCATATATGTGGAAGCATCATGCTATGTATGAGTCACAGCCTTGTAGTGTCATTATCACTTTCGGAGGACAACTCTATTGGATACAAGAGACAATTTCACCTATCGCAGTCTCGTTGACCTCAACCAAGGAGTGTAGGAATATAATCTCCCACAATGGGAAATTTTCCCTCTTCACAACTGCCTCTGAAGGTGAACATCAGATCACAGAGACCTCCACAACCTCTGCACAGGGTCCCTCTACTCAGCATAAACAAGAAGAACACAAAGGCATTGTTGCCTCACTTATCCAGGTACCTCTATGGTGCAAGGCCATGCATTCAAGGTGATCCTCATGAAATAAATCATCCACATCGGTTTAGACTAAGGATAATCAGGCAACCACAATTGTTGAAGAGGTCCAACACATCCATCAACAACAATTACAACCCTATCAGGTTGTAATTGCTTCTTAAAGGGGGAGGATTGATCCAGATGGGTATCAGTGGCCACCCACCTATTCCAATGGTTCAAAATAGATTTTCCAGCTTGGTAGTTTTTCCAGGTTTTTGGATCAGCAGATTAGTCCAGATGGATATCGGGAGCCAACCACCTATTCCACTGTCTCAAAACAGTTTTTCTAGTTTTTTGAACCCAAAGTTTCGAGGTTGTTTTGAGGCCTTAAATGACGTTTTTTGGCAACACAGCAGTCCAAATATGGTTGAAGGTATCTGGACATCTAAAATGCGTTCTTCTTAGCTAGACCCTTACAATGAGCTACTGAAAACCCTAAATGGAGATCGTATGCAAAGGTTATGTCCTTGAGAAGTTGACACCTCAACTAACCACCTCGAGGCCCACAAACCATTTTACAGTTCATCTCCTATGGTTAAGTTTTTGGATGTTTAGGTTTTTTCCCCTCATGCTTATGATAAAAATTCCATTCGATATCCTTTTGTAATCAACTTGTCACGAATGAATGTATCTGCCACATCTCTTCTTAGAGAAATAACTACCACCATTCTAGCTACTTTTTATTTCACAACCTGTTCTGTTTCATTCATTTAATAGAATTTGAGTTTATTGAATCACTGTTTTCCTTGCAATATATCTATGTATGCAGTTCTATATATGACCTTTCATTTTTGTTCTCACATAAATGCAAAGCAATTCCTATAATGCTTTCAATCTGTAAAGGATGTTATTACCAATGCCCTTGTTCTTTCTAAGCCTAGTTTTTCAAGGGAATTCCATATCTATACCAATGCTATAGAAGATGTTGTTTAAGCTATCTAAGTATATTTAGATTCGAAATTTTTTGACAGATTGATTATTTTGATGAGCCAGTTCCAAATGTTAATGAGGTAAAATTCGCTATAATTGAAAATCATGCTTTTTCCTCTTGATCTCTTTGAACAAATTCCAACATTATGTTTTAGTTCAACACACAATAGCTGAAGTGTCACTACTCGGTACATAGCACTTGCTATCCCAAACCTAAATTTAGGGTTAGTTGGAAAATTCGTTTGATAAATTTCAATAATTTTAGGTGGAAATATCAAATGCCAAAACTGTATGAGGAAGAGATTTGGCCCTCATCTTAGTTGGAAATCCTCAAGATAAAAGCATCCACCATACTAGAGGACAAGTATTATTTATATTCTTCCTTTGAGATTGGTTGTAATGAAATTGATTTTGATATAGTTGATGATCCATGGTATGTCGATATTCATTATTACCTCTAGAATTAGTATCTCCTCAACTTCAAGCCAACGATAAAAGGAAGTTGAGGCTAGAAGTCATAAAGAATATATCAATAAACAATAGCCTTTTTCTGAAGAGACTCTAATGGCATGCTTATCTGATCTGTGTGGAAATTATAATCCAAGGTAAATCTAGAAATATTTCATGATGGTTCATGCCTCCAGTTTCGTAGTAGTGGGAACTTTGTCACCAAGGCCACATCGCACAAATTTTACAATATGGTTACTAATGGCCTCTCTGGTTGGAGACGCAATCTCTCATTAAGTCTTATGGCCATTGCAAAGATCGACAAGCAAGGAGAAGATATTTTCAATTCCTTTCAACCTTGACACTACTTACTTACCATTTGCTAAGTGGGGACTCAATTTCATTGATCCATTTTTTTGTTTTGAGTATGATTTTTTCCATAGTTAGTCATAATTGTAATAAGACTTTTTGAGATAAACCGTGCTAGAGTTTAGAAATGTCCCAAAATTTTGAATGGACACTCCACCCATCATCAATACACATGTGCAATACCCTCCCCAAGGTAGGTGTAGGACTTACTAACCCAGTTCTAGAGCCGGAACCAGGTGCTCATGCCTGGAGCTGGTTCTCCTTCCAATGAAGCTTTTGTGAAATAGAAGAGTGAGCATTTGGAATAAATAGATTTATAGATAGTTAGCTATTGGATAATAATAATTTATTAATAAAAGGAGGATCAAATCAACTAATATATAATAATAAAAAAGAGGTATAATTATGGTCCAAGTAAAAATAAAATAATAATGATTAAGAAATAAATATATAATAAAGACTAAATAAGGTAGATTGGAAAAAATTATAAATTATATATAAAACAAGAGTTGCGTGCATCTTAGTCCCTGCCCTTATGAATATATGAATATGCTAAACATCAAGGCTAGTTCCAATGGTCACTTTGAGATTTGGATGATTAATAATATGAAATCTGATTTCACAAGCTCCTTATGTCATGGATTAGACATCATTCATGAGTCTAATAGATTTATCTATCACACTATATTACTTCCCGAAGACTAATAAATTACCCGTGGGTTGAACGAAGCGCTAAATCAAGACTGGTTACAGTAACTACAAACCACAAGTTACATTTGTCTGGAATCGAGGGTTTGAAGAAGATTGATAAAAAACTCTTCTGTTAAGCTAAGCTAAAGGTTTACAGACTATTAGCCAAAAAGGGATCGACTAAAGGAACAAAGAAAGAGCACTATAATTTGAAATCCTTACCATTGAATTCGATTTTGAGAGAGCTTCCTCCCTTGACCATGCCCTATATACCCTCCTTGTCCGCTTTGGCATGCTCAAAGTACTTGAAATATATGAAGGCGAGGAACCGCTATAGGTACACTGCTACATTGTTGATCTCTCCAAACTTAGTGAAGCTATCCATGAGCATGGTCTTGGTAATATCGCTAGTCACATTACTGATCCACAGATTGTGCAATCATGGAGCATCATTCTCCTCGCCTCCCTTTTCCTGCAAGGCGTATGCTGTCGACGGTGATGGATGACGTTCCTCCTCCTCACCTCCCTTCGCGAGGAGGACATTCCCTGCTGCAGGACCCCCACGAGGGTCATGGTCGAAAGGGGATCCGTCGATAGAAGGAAGAACATTCTGCATTAAAGAGGGGCTCGAGTTAAGAAAATGGGGGATTTATATCAAAAGAAAAAGTAGTATCAGAGGATCCACATCTCCACTTACTAATTGCCATGGCCCAGGCCTTGGAGTAGCACCTCTTGGATTGGCCATCAATTTCCGTCGAAGATGCATCTCTCAACCCTTCCTCGTTGATCAATTAATCACAGAGACCAAAATACGAACTATGAATTGCATGGGAAGGATAAAGAGTAAGATGGGATGGAAGAAATAGCTTCCCATGATGAATAGTTCTGTGACTGCTGATAGTAATAACCATGAAACTGGAAATGGTATTCCGTAAGCACATTGCTTGGTAAAAGTATAGAGGTCTATTTCAATAGAGCGAGTGATTTTTTTTAATTGGTTGGTTGGATGCCCAGCTCTTGTGCAATCTGTGATTTCCGCTTAGGCTCAAGATTACTCTCAACCTTAAAGTTTTTCTCCATACATATCCTTTTCTCCACACTCATGCGCCTCTTATTCCGGGCAGCGTTGCACTTCTCATTTTCATTTCCCGTGCCACATGAAAATAACAAGACAAAGTGAAACAAATTCAACCTAATAAAAATAATTAAGGGAAAAAACCATGGATTCCAAGATTAAGACGTCGGGGAAGAGACCAGGCCTACCTGCGCTCCTAGTCATGGGCGAAGGATTAGAAAAATTCAACGCAACCTAGGACTCAGTCATAAAAAGCTGAAGTCTGTAGTGTGGAAATCACAGTAACTTCCTTATCAATGGTCGATATCTTGCAAAACTACAGGATTCCTGCAGGTGCCTTCTCTTCTTTATTCTCTTACCCAGGTATAGGTAGGTGAGGATGTGGCTTGTTAAATTTTGAGCATTAATTCACAATACTCTAGGATCTTTACTGAGAGAATAACATGTACAGTATATCAATGCATATCAATCATAACAAGCATGCCAATCATCACAAGAAGCAAAAGCATGAGAGACAATCGACACACAGAATTTTCGTGGGGAAAACCCTAAGGTGAAAAACCCCACAACTTCCTCAGAGATAGATAGAGCAATAGCTCAACCAAAGTACAACCAAAGTACAAGAGATAGAATCCTCTTAGAAGCTGATCCTCCTCCTCACATGTGCACCACTTTCCGAGTGAAGGAAGTGTGAGTTCTGAAGTGATCCAAATAGAGATCTCCCGATCTCTATTTATACTTATCCTGTTTTCCCAATAACCTTATGGGGCTGACTTGTCTAGCTAGGTACAATAACTTCATATTACATTATATCGGACCGACCCCTTACAAGGTGGTCTAATAACCCATCGGCAAGTTAACACATTTGCGACACTTGTCAATACAAATGACGACACTTCCATATAGAGGAATAATACATCTCTATAGGAGTACACTAAATATATAAGTGAAATACATTCCGAAGTTACATATACATCAACATGGTTGTCCAGTAACCAATAACCATGAATTTTCTCTGAGATTGAGCTTACCCAATTTAAAACCAAAACCAAAATCTATGTTTGGAAAGAACGGGGTATATCCTATTCTAGCATGGTTTAGCAGAGAGTTGCAGGATAATCGAATCGAACTTGCATTAACATTGAGACCTTGCAGGTTCTATAGTTAGGGGTGGCCAAGGGGTATGGTCTGGTTTAACAAGAATTGACAGAGTGATGAAACTTATATTGTCCCTTAAACCCAAGTTCCAAAATCCATGAACGACCTCTATTGAAATTTAAAACTAGCACAACCACAGAAAGCAATTCATACTTGTAATTAGTGTTTCAATTTCATTTTGTTGAAACAATTGACAGCTTGGGACATTTTTTGGAGAGTGGTGCGATTTGGCTTGGTTTGAGAAATGGAATAGCCTCAGCCTCCTGGACACGATTTGGATGAAAAATTTGACAAAAAATACTACATGATGTGCATGTTGTACAACTGGAGCAGATGGATGGATGCAATAAAGCCTTCACCACAAATTTCACCTACCACCTGCTTTGAACTTCAGGATTTGATAGTAATTGCATTTTTAACACCAAACAATTTTGTGGACTCTCCCGCCGAGAAGGATAATACTCCACTGGAACACGCCTTCTAACTTGTAAAGCAAATAGGACTTGAATTAGCCAATGACACAACAATTGCGTTTACAATAGTTTATAGTTTGCACACCCAGATTCCTATGTATGTTGTGAGAACCACTAGGAAGAAAATATTTAAGTGTTAACATTTGCAATTTTAAAGTGGTGTTCTAATTTCATTTTATTTTTATTTTTTTTAATTTGTGACAATGATAAAAAATTGTCTTTTCAAGCACTCTTCACCAATAAAAATCATCCACTTATTAGAAAAATTTATTAAATAAATATAAATAAATAAATAAATTCTTTCAACATTGGATAAACTATACCCAAGTTTTAGAAATACTTTTGTGCAAGGTAGATTAATAGTAAAAAGTGGAACATATAGTCTCTGCCTACGGGAGGGACTAATAATAAGGTAAATAAATGAGGAATGGATGATAGGAATTGGACATAATCCATGAGAATAAAATAAAAGTAATTAATAAAGATGATTCAAACATAAAATATAAATAAATTGAAAGTAATAAAAATCAAGCAATTATAAATATGATGAATAATTATTGCGTCGAGAGGCACTTTCTACAGCCTAGTATGAGGGAAAAGTGTAATTTCGTGCTCAATGTGGAGCTAGCACGTGGAATTTTAATAAAATAATAAAATAATAAGTAAACAAATTTTTACAATGTCGACCCTAACCTAAACTTCAAAACGAAAGATATATGTATTCCAATTAAATTAAAACTAAAAGAATTAATTAGAATATATGTGTATTTGTTACATAAGGTTTTTGAGACAACTAGATGTCAATTCAAAAGCCATTAGATTCATTTACATTGTTTGGTTACCATTTTAAAGGATAATATGAAAGGGTAAAAAATATTATAACTCAATACCAATGTAAATCCATCTTAACTCTGGATCTATCATGCCCCGAGAGGAATCAAATCCTTCTAGTTGCAAACCTTTCCTCAAGTTTTTACACTCCAAAAATAGTTTGCACCTCGAGAGATTTGATCCCTCTTAGTGCAGGATAGATCCAGAGTTAATATAGATCTACATTGGTTAAGAATACAAATTGGGTGAGATTATGATCAAATTTTATATTTAACAAGAACCATGAGGTGGCGAAGTCCTTGCAATATGGGTGAACAAGTTATTTTGAAATGTAGAGGCTAGTGCCATCACCCAAAAGTTTTCAAGGATTTTTATTGTGTTTAAATAACAACATTTTCCATTTTTTGTTGATACAACAAAAAAATTTGAAATTGGATAATTAATTACAAACAAGTTAATTTGGAAACAAGAGTGACGACTTTCCTTTTAGTTGCGTGGGATTCCAAGACAAGTACATAATTTCATGGCTTAGCGAATAAGACACATTGCATCAATTTGACAACACTTAGAAGATGTTCAAAATTGTTATGGTGTCCAAAATTATCTAGTTCTAATATCTTATAGAAGTCAGACTCCACATGGTTACTTTAACATATGTTGCAAAACTAAAGAGATATAAGATATTTACAAGAATAGTCATCTATCAGTTCAATTGATTTCATATTTTAGGATGGTATTGGTGAGAATGATGACACACTTATAATCAGGAGAAGCAATTGCTTAAATCCCCTTACCATTGTTATTTGAAAAATTAGTTCAAGGGGATTATGACAACAAGCCTTTGAAGAGAATTAGAATAACATCCTTACCCTCCAACTTAATATTTGCATACCAATCAATTTGATAGCTCTTGCTTTTCACCAAGAGTGCCATACCCCTCTTTTTTGTTCATTGCCTCTTAGACAATTAGCATGGAATGGAAATATAGGCACACTGTGGCTCATATTAGAACAAGTTCACTTAGTTTGAGATGTGAAGTAGGGAGTTTGCAAGAACCAAAGGAATATTGTTAACATAAGCACACTAGATATATATATTAGAGTTGGCCAAGAGAGAGCAACATTCTACATTTAGAGAAGAAGTTCACATATATTGAGATGTGAAATAGGGAGGTCACAAGAACATAAAGAATATTGGTAACATAAGAACATTAGATATATAGATCAAATGGGGCCAAGATAGAGCAATTTTCTTCATCAAATGTAGAGGTTATGACCACATTAATCTAAGGTCTATTTTAGAGGATGTTTGTTGGACATGACTATTTAAAGACAAATAACTGGTGGACATTCGACGAAGAGCCACTAGGATGATGAGCCATAGGAGCAAGCCCTTGTTATCAACCAAGCAGGAACACAAAAAGGATTCTTAGGGGTAATCCCATTTGATAGAAGTGGCATAGGTACTCAAAAAAGAAAACCAACAATTTAACAACAAAATCCCTACAAAGGAAGTTGTTGATTGAAAGCAGGCTATGGTCACTCCCCCACTTAATATTCGTTAGATGGAAGGAGGGGTGAAAAGAGAAAAGGGAAGCATTGCACTAAAAATGGAGATTCTAAAGAAAAGAAAAAATTCCATAAAAATAAGAAGCAATGTTCATGGTCAGATGTCATCTGAACTCCATATGGAGATCAACCATGACACAAATAAAAAGGAAAATTGTTGAACTCCAAAAAGGAACCCTTTCAGCAGAGAGTTATTTTACGAACTTCAAGCGATTGAGATCTAGTAAGAGATACTAATATTAGTTTCATCTTGTTGTATATTTCCGAAAGATAACATATATACAAGATCTTAGAAACAAATGGACCATATTATAGCCTCTTTGAACAAAGCACATAAAATGCAATAGATGTATATGGTGGCACTATTTCATGTTCAACATTTAATGTGTTACAATGCCATCACAAGAAAGGATGCTAATGAATTATCAATCCATCCAAAATGTTCACAAAATTGTGAGAGACGTTCCACATATGACTTCTTTCAACAACATAGAGTTATAAATAAACAATAATGTACACAATATAAACTAATGAAGAGTTCTTCGAAACAAATATATGCAAAGAAAAAGCTTGGCATTTTCATATTACATGTTGATGAAGACCTTGTCATTAAATAAATACAATTCTATTTGTCATAATAGGGACATTAATATTTCCATCTCGTACCTAGGAAGATCGTCATCAATTATAGCCTTTTTCATAAATAAATCAAATTGTATAACAAAATGTGACATGTTGTTGATCGTCCAATTTCAAACCTTAACCTTGATCAACATCTTTTATATATAATACTCCATGTTACAAATTCAATTTTATTAACTACAATCAATTGCTCAATACTTATTGTTATACTTATTTTTACTTTTCAATATTTATTGTTATACTTATTTTTACTTTTTAATACTTGAAGCCATCTCCATTTCATACTTCTTGAAAAACGCCATCTTGCAAACCATTCGAGTTTATGACAAGGAATATGAATACCTTTGTCAAAACAGAAGAAGAATAATAAATCCAAGTACTATTACACATTGATTAAGTGTTTATAATTTTATACTTTAGCCTAACCTTGTAGACAAAGGGCTACTTTAGTTGTTGCCATGCTACAACAAAAATGGAAATAATTTAAAAACATATTCATCGTAGAAAGGATGATGACCAATGTGATGATTTTTAAAAATTTAAAATAAGAAAAGAGCATGATGACCAATGTGATGATTTTTAAAAACTTCAAATAAGATTCTCTTTCTCCCGGGCATTAATCAAAATTACCCAATTTTTTTTCTTCGTAAAGTGACATTTAAGAGAATCTCTCCAAATTTCATAAATCGTTTACATGAAAGCATTATATATTATGTGAATGCCACTTTAATGGGAATTGATTCGATTAAAATTGAGTGAGATTTACTACATTAGAATTTTATGATTTTTCTATGTGAACTAGTTAGAAATTATATGCATATGCTATTCGATCTTACTTGAGAAGGAATTATAGAAAATTATCGCGTTTCGGCAAGCAATATTCACCGTTTTCCAGTAGTAAAAACTTCAAGAGAAACCAGGACACGGACCCATTGTGAGATTCAACTTAAGCTCAGATCAGCGTGTTGCATTATGTTTTTTGTTTAGTGAGTGGAGACTGATGCAGAAATTTTTCTGTAGTCCCATCGATTTTTCTTGTGGACAGAAATCTCACAGAATTTCCATTTGTACAACCTTGTCATTAAAACCTTATTCCACCGTAGCCTGCAACCGTTCATTCGCATGAAATTGACATTAAAACTTTGTCATTTGACTGACGTAAGTAAGCTCGTCGCTGTATCCTCGGATACAATCCCCTAGATCAACGCCATCAATTCAAAACTAATCAAATATCATATAAATGGTAAACTAGCAATTTCACCTGAGGGTGCAATAAAAGAATGTCGTATTGCAAATGAATCAAATTGCAAATGATTCAAAGAGATATAGTAAGCATAACTAATGAAGTAATGTGGAAATAGAATCATAATGTCTAGTTTTGAACTATGAAAGTTATATCCAAAATGTCATAATTCATATGAGAGGAAAAATACAATAGCAATTTTGGTAACTTTCGAAACATAACAAAAATCGCAGAACTTGCAAGAAAAGTCAGGAAAGTGCTTATTTGGTGAATACACAAATAATAATTTTGTCAGAAATATAATTTTGAAAAATAATAACTTCATTAACAAGCTTAGCAGTCCCCTAACCATCAACAATATTCCAAATCCATACCAAAGAATCTTCCCCATTTAATAAAAACATCCCATAGTGAATCCACCCACAATCATTTGAATTAAATCCAATTAACTCCACCTAAATTATTTAAATATACAAAAATCTAAATTATTTAAATATAAAAATATTAGATTAAACCAATATCTTTTAGACATAAGACATAAACTTTAAATGTCCATATATATTGGAGCCCCATAAAACATATTGGGCCACCCAAATTATATACCTAAAGGGTGCATTATTTGCAGTATACATATATGCATTGTCCCCATTTGGTACATGTGTTTACATTTCCAAAGTAGGGCCATGATGAAGTTAAGAAAGGTCATTATTAAGCTCTTTGTTATGTTTTTTTATTAGACCTTGCCATAGCCAGAGATTGTATGTTCCGTTTTCTACTATTAATTTACTTTGTACACAAATATTTCTAAAATTTAGCTATAGCTGATCTAATTTTAAAATAATTTATTTATTTATTTGTATTTATTTAATAAAATACGTTAATAAGTGTGTAAGCTTTATTGGTGGAAAGTGCTTGAAAAAACAATTTTTATCATTGCCACGAATTAAGAAAAATAAAAATAGAACACGGCTTTAAACTTTCAAATGTTAACATCTAATATTTTCTTTCTAGTGGATAATATGACAATCACAGAGACACAGAGGCACCAGGGTTGACACGTATACCTGTGTTTCTAGGGGAGAGGGTAGACCCAACCCCTATGCATGTATTTTGTTTGGAACATTTTCATCAAATCCAAATAACCTTGATTACCAATACATGGTAATCACTTGTCTTAGGTTCATGGAAAGCTCTATCTGTTGTGCATATGTGTTCCTCTTAGTAAGGGAATGCCATTCTCTTTGTTTCAGGTAATGGTATATCAACACACAATTTGTTTGTTTTTTTGTTGAATCTTGAACTTTTCTTAATCTAACCATGTTAGGTTTTATTTAATTGAATTAGTTTGACTCTTTTTTGCATTTTTCAAGTCTGCTTATGACTGTATTTCGAAACACTAGGGTTCCAGAAACCATCGGCGGAAGGGATTGTATGGAGTTGTTGTTCAATGGTTTTACCCTCCTCACTTTCGGTTTCAGGGTTGTGGACATAATACTAAAAATATACAACACCCATATTAACTTTAAGTTATTCCTTTGCAGAAGAATTCTGAGTTAGGATGCATACACTTGTTCAATGTCGTCTAAGAGAATTCCAGTCATAAATGCTCAATATTTCGAGAAATGCTTTATCTTTCTTGAGCTCAGGGTTACCCTGTGATTTGATTCGAATGCAATTTCCGTGGACTTTCGGATCCTCTGGCCACTATGTTTTAGAATAATTTTTTTGACTCTTCGATATTTTTGTAATGATTTTTTTTTTTTGTCTCAATATCATTTTACTGAAAAAATTACAACTTTACAGGACAACAACAAGGATAGGGGAGGCTTTATAGGCGAGGATAGCGGTCTAGATCTCTCTCTTTTTAATAAATTACTATCGTTGTTTCCTTTGCTTTTCCTTGTATGAGTCTCTATATCAGGGATTTTCCCTGTATGCATCTATGTATCGGCATATACCTTTTTTACTCTGAGCTGACAGAGCATTCTTTTCTTTTAAAGATTTGGGTACAAGACTCCCTATAAGCAGAAGTGATGTACTTTTGGGAATCAAAACATTCATTACTTTGATCCTATGACATTGGGGTTTTTCTCCTCCTTGATAGGAATAATTTGAAAAGTGTGTCGATTTATATGAGAAGGAGCTACAATAGTTTGATGAGGAAAGCAACAACTGCAATAGACTTATATTTTGACTTGAGCGTTGTGCCTCTAGAGTTGAAAGCTCCATAAATTCTTGTGAAAGATTGCATTGGTCTGGACATCAATATTTTTACATAATTCAAGGTTTTCTTAGAATTCCATGGGTTTATTGGTCCCAATAGTATTTTTACATATCAACAGTGTTTCCAGATTTTATAAGATAGTTTTCCAAAGATTTACTCAAAATATAAATTAGTTCATAGCCCTGTAAAAAACACACGATTTAATCGTATTTTTGAGTCACGAGGAATATGTAGCTTTCTCCTTCTATTATTTCCTTCGCATCACCCCTATATTGCACCTCCCTGCATATAAATCTTTCTTTTAAGCTATCAAAGTCATCAATTTTTGACAAAAATAGAGTTAAAACGGGTGCAACGTCATAAACTATTTGTTGGGTTGCAAAATCATGCACAGGTTCATAAAATCATTAGTTTCTTTCTGTCTCAAGACACATGAAATCAATATAAGTTACCTCAAAACACATTTTTTACTATTTTTTTATTTTTGAATTTATCATGAAATCTAGGCATTCGAAAATATAGACAACTTCAAGAAAAGAAAACCAATTACCTGTAGACTGTAGACTGTTCTAAACCATAACAAATGATTAATTTTATTAATCCTTTGCATATGTCAAAGCATGCAATGTAAATGCCATACATTGTTTAATAACAAAGACCAGGGGTCTTTCAAATGAAAATGCTTTCATATTTACAATATTCCACACCCATGAAATAAACAACTTTGTGCCAGATTGCAATTTCACAATCTCCCCGACATACATAAATTAAGGTTGCATAGGACAAGCAAAACTAAGCAATTAAAAATTTCGCTCAACTGGATAAATGGCGAGTCGTACATATCCAACTGGGTGAAATTTATAATTACTCGTGTACTACTAAGGACCAGAATAGTAAGATATTAGGTTCTCATAATAGGGCAATTATTTTACAATATACAGTAGGTAGTAACTACTATTTAAAATTAGTTATGATACTATGCAACTTAGAGTATGTGCTCCCAAATACATCTATGTACAAAGGTTCCCATTGCCTTGGCCCTTCAAGATAGACTACTTCTGCATCAAAAGCCATGTAACGTTTTCCAATTAAAGGAACCATCAGCTAAAGCCTAAAAGCGAAATAATTGCAATGATTAATCAGTTACAATGTCAACAAATCATTGAAGTTGGCATCCCATCTCACAAATAATAGAAAGCAATCAAACCTGCTTTGTTCGATCACTTCTTTTGGAACGACGTTGATTGAGTTCATCTCTCCACTGAGTTGAAATTCATAATAAACCATAGCTTGTCACGTACCCACCCATCCATCCAAGGCAAGGGAGGGAACATGATGGCAATCTGTGGGGCTTTTCATAAAATTCAGCCCAGTCATTAGCATCATATGAATAAAACATTGGTGTGCAGATACAAATTAGGCAATATGCACAGCGAAATCAAAACTAATCCACACACACTTCATGCTCATCCAACATATCAAAATAATCATTAATTAAACATTGCAGAAGTAAATACATAGACATAAAAACACTTATCTTCATTTTGCAATTGCCCCAAGCAACTAGCTATGTTGCTGCAATGTTCCACCCAACCATAGGCTCTTCGATAGCTTATACTGAGTCCGTCCAAAGGCCACCCCCGAGCTGGGCATGATTCTCACAAGGAAAGGGAACATTCCAGCTCGTTCACTGCCAATTACTCATTTCATCTCAGCCAAGCCAATCCCACGCCAATCCATAGCTGGGTTTATCAGGATACATTTGAACCATGGATGCTTATTCTCAAGCTCAAGCCAAAGCAATGGATACCCAAATCCATACCCCAACATATTCATTTCTCACACAGCAAGCACAAACAGTGGGCATAGATACACATTTCCAGCAATGGAATCCACAAACAAGGTGGCCATAGATTTTCCCCAAATTGTGGCTCACCCAAAACGAGCTGTGGGAAGGGAAATGCATCCACAGGGAGGAAAAACGTTTTCTCCCCAACTCTCTCAGCATTTAACAACAAAAACGGTCTCTATGGAACCCTCGTTCCATTCCCCTTCTTCCCCACTGGTATACAACACAAAAACGCTCTTCTCTACTGGGAGAATGAAGGAAAACACAACAACCATGCCTGTAAAACGCCCAGGTAGCTCTAAACTCATGAGGGAGAAGGAATGATCATGGATAATGGCTTGGGGAGCAATTTCGTGGCTCTTTTCTTGCCCAAGGAGACAAACACCATTTTCCATGAAGGGTGGCTTGCCCATACCTAAATTTGGACAACCATACCTCTCCATTCCCAAGGGATTAACTACCTCAACCAACTCTTGGGAGAAATCAATGGTTGGGTACAAAAGTCAGCATGGGTAGTTGAGGGTTTGATGGGTTCTCTCATTGACACTTGGCTTGAACTGATTGGCTCAAGGGTTTGAATGGTTTACCTCCCAATTCCTTGTGAAATCATGCCCCCATCTCTTTGTTGCATTGCATAGCTAGTTGTGGGTATTTTTATTAAAATGCATATTACATGATGTTGAAGTTCCAATGTGCCTGGCTAGCACGCAAACCATATGCATCAATAAGTATATGGCGGGGCCTTGGCCTTGAGCTCCTCACCACGATTTCATAACAATATTACATCATTTAAAATGTTAAAGTGATAGGGTCTAGATGGGGATGTGACATAACTATGCTGAGGTTCATATTAGCGAATAACGGGGAATTCTTCTTTATGACTATGATGTTTTTTTCTAGATTAAACATGAGTTTAGAGTTTAGAGCTATGCTTATTCCAGTGTTCTGCAAATTGTGGAAATTATTCTTCATGACAATGATATTTTTTTCTAGATTAAACATGAGTATAGAGTTTAGAACTATGCTTATTCTAATGTTCTGCAAATTGGGTTTAAAGTTTCCTTGGATGCTTGCAGGGAAGTCAATATGGAAGCAAAGAGAACCCGAAAGTAAGGTCTTCATCTGGTGTTAAGCTAAATAGTGGAACAAATAAGATTTCTCTCTTCAGTATGACTGTTGGTTTACATGTTGGCTTCAAAACCTTTTAAGTTGTTGCTTATGTTCCCTATCTTTTTTGTTGGGGAGATATCAAACAAGTGTTTGAGATGGTTCCCTGTCTTTTTTGTTGGGGAGATATCAAACAAGTGTTTGAGATGGTAAATGCAGGAGTCCTGGGTCTAATAACCCTGAGTGGTTTCAAGGATGGAACACGAGGCTTGCCCTTGCAAAGTGGTCATATCAGGTGGCCCAAGGATTCTATTTCACAAAATAAATGTCTAGCTCTGAGATGATAACAAATTACAACAATAGCAAGGGAGTATAGGGCATTTACATAACGATTTTTTTGTCTGTTGGAGATGTCGTTTTACATTTTGTTGGAGCTCAAACAATATCTCAATTTTTTCTTGGGTCTCTGTGGTTGACTGTAATTATTTCCTGTTATTGGTCACTGTGGACCAGGGTATTTTTTAAGGATACTAATAATCTACCTAAGTATAGTATTCTAGGCGATTATTTTGGATTGAAAATATCACATATATAGATAGGTAGGCAAAAATTAAATATTAAACATACAATTTACTATTGAAAAATGTAAATTTTGGCGAATATTACACAAAAAAACATTTTTTATGTATATATAGGCGATATTAGAGAGTAAAAATGACCAAATAACGAATTTATTTTTTGAAAAAAAAACAAAAAAATAGCCAATTGGCTAAATTTCGCCCCTAAAAATTACCCTGCTGTGGACCTTTTAATTTTTCAGAGGAGTTTCTCAAGTTTTTGGTGAACCTGACTATCATGTCATATTGTTGTCCCGAGCATTTACATAACGCATTTTTTGTCTCTTGGTGATGTTCACAATGTGTTGTAAATCAACCTGTATCCCAGCTGGTATCTAATATTTTTCTGTTATAAGCTTATGTATTGTTTATTATACTTTTAATTTATAATTTATAGTAAATTTTTTTAATTTGAAAAATAAAATACTTCTAATATTTCCACAAATGCACATCAAAGCAAATGATCAATAACCTCAAAGTTCTGCATGCGTTGACATGGCCAAACTGTGTTATTTTGAAGGCAACTGGGAAATAGTAATTCAATGTCTATTTAATTGATACAGACTGTAGTTATTATATAAAAAATTTAATAATTTTTATAAAATAATCTTTGAATATGAATTTTGTCTTGCCGAATCTATAAAGACACTTAATTCATTTTTTCCTTGCTTCTACTCTATGAAAATATTATGCAGAAGGTATTTTACAATTTTAAACTAAGGTAATCGTGAGTCAGTTGGATACTATTCCCTATTTTAAATAAAAAAAATGTTTCAAAAGAATAATGGTACATTGATACCAATGTACAGTTATTCTTATTATATTTTGGTCTTATAAACATATAAATATAATTTTAAAATTATATAACTTTAGTGCTAATATATTAAAATATACATAACTTTAATATTAATAATATTTATATTGTAGTCTAATAAACATATAAATATAATTTTAAAATTATATAACTTTAATGCTAATATATTAAAATATATACATAACTTTAATTGAATAATGGTATTTTGAATATTGAATGGTATTAGTATATTTAAAGTGACTTTATTAAAATATTTTTTAGAAAAGTTTTATATTAATATATATATATTTTTTAATGGAAACGGGTAATCAACTTTGATTATATATAGAAAAAAAGAGAGAACAATGCATAGCAAAAATTGACAGATTGTTCTTATGATAGGAGAGCATCTATCCCTCCAAGTTCATCTTTTTCTATCTTGTAACTAGAGTGATACCTTCCTGTTCTATGGAAACTGTAACATCTAACAAACTGGCCTAGAAGGTTTATACAAAAGAAAAACATTTCAGCTGACTACCTTATACAAAAATTGCAGCTTCTTCCAGTTCTATGAGCATCAAAGGTTCTGTACCTATAGCTTAAAGACATAATTGTAAACATAACTAAAACCAAAACAAGAAGGAAACCGACCAATGTGTTGCTACTGCAGTCCCATGTCCATAACCGCACCTGCTGAATCCACTGCCATGTTCTTCTTGGAGCTGAGGTCCACAAAGTTCCTAGCTTGGGCCATGAACTTCTGAAGCTTCTCCATTTTCCTTCCTATATCTTCCATCTCAATGCTTGAGGATTTAGGTTTGCGGAATTTATGAGGGTAAGAAAGCCCCAGGGTTTCTTCGAGATGCTCGATTTTTCCAGCCACTTTACCATTCTGTGTTTTATCCTCAGAATGAGATGTAGACACTAGAGTATACAAACGAGAAAGGACCTTCTTAAACACCAGATTTTCACTACGAATCATTCTGACTTGAAGCTCCAGTTCATGTAGATGATCCAGGAATTTGACTTCAAACTTAGAAATGCCATGATGTTCATGAATATTACCAACTCCTGAGTGCCTTCGACAAGGGCCAAGCTCGGGGAAATTGCGTCCCACCTTTCCCATCGGTTCGCCCGACCTGTCATGCCCTACCGAATTGCCCCAGCTACAACCTCCTTTATGGCCATTTGCATGCTTGCAGCAGCTAGTATTCCTCATAAACGTATCACCCCGACCTTGAGAATGCCCAAGAATGCAATGGTGCTCCATAGCTCTGCAGCGACCAAGAACGCAGGAACCTAAAACAAAAAGTAGTGAAATCAGGCTGAGAAAACGCACCGGCAGATGAAAAGAATGATGTTGCTTGCCTTGATATACACCAACGCCATTAACTCACATGTCGACCAACTGGCGAATTGGCCAGATGGCATTAATGCCGCTAAGAGTGGGGAGCCTTCGAGGAGCTGGAAGGCCGCCAAATGCCTTGGGGCAAAAACGAAAATCATATAAATTATTGTTTTTAAATTTTTGATCCCAAAGTGAATGGGTGATCCATAAGGGAAAGAAAAGAACCCAAGCCTTATGGGGGATCCATAATCTAGGGGATCCATGCATTTTCATGAAGTCCATTATCACAAATAATTGAGCCATAGGAGAGCCTGATGCCATTGTTAGCTAGTCCATCAGCTTGCCCGTTAAGCCATCTCAGGATATGGAGGAAGGTGATTTCATGAAAGTCTTTGCTGATGCTAACTAAGAGTTGATGCATTTTGGAGGAAGGTTCTTTCCTGTTGGCGACGATACTTCTGGATTCTCTAATGATAATTAAGGAATCTCCAAGGACCGTCAAATTCTTGATTCCCAAGTTTATAGCCATCTCCAACCCTTTGATGAGACCTAACCACTCCACGTCATTGTTCGTCTTCCTCCCAATGCCCCATGCAAACTCTCTTTGCTTGTTCCCCTTGGAATAAAAAATAACTCCCCCCACACTTACCAACCTTGAAAGTTTTATATTAATATCTTTATATATTATTTATAAAATAAAATAAAAAATAATTTTTTTTTATATTTAATTTTTTTAATTTTGATTATTTCTATTTAATAAAAATATTATGCATAAAATACTTACAATTTAAATTATAATTGTAAATTAATGTATATAATCAATTGTTTAAATATTTAAATTCTTCTAAAAATAAAATATTATCTTGATAAAATTTGAATTTATATTATTATATTCTATTTTATTTATATGTATTTCTATTTCTATTTGTAATTAATAATAATTATATTTTTTTGCATGTATTAAAGTTTTGTATATTATTATTTAATGAGTTTCTCACCAAAAATAATTAATTTCCATTATGAAAATGACTATTAATAATATTTATATTTTTATGTATATCTTATAAATATTAATTTTTGATAAATACTAAAAATAGTTATAATGATTATTAATAATATTTATATTTCTATGTATATCTTATAATTATTAATTTTTTATCAATACTAAAAATAGTTAAGAATTGTATAGGTATTAATGTTAATGTTTTTTTTTTAGCGGAAAAATCACCTTCTTGTTATTCCGAAGGAATCAAGGAAATCTAACAAACCGTCAGCCGGTAATCCAAGCCAGAAGATGTCTCAACGGAATTGAACCCAGGTGGATGGAATGAAATCCATCTAACCCCACCAACAGACCACCGTATCCTTGACAACCAATGTTAATGTTATTATGTGTGCATCAATTAGGAATTTAACTTTAATGTTATTATGTGTGCATCAATTAGAAATATCAACTTTAGAAATGGGGAGAAATAAGAGTTAATGTTAATACATAATTTATATATTAACATTAACACTTATTTCTCCCCATGTCTAAATTTAGTATTTCTAATTAATGCACACATAATAACATTGATACCTATGTAATTCTTAAGGATTTTCCTTAGGTATCAATGTTATTATGTGTGCATCAATTTGAATAGAAATAGGGAGAAATAAGTGTTAATGTTTATATATAGAGAGAGAGTGTGTTATATGTACATGTTTATAATGATGGCGTAGATGTATATGGTTTTAAATTTCATACATGGTTTATGTGGCATGCATATGATCCTAGTGGGGACGTGGTTATAGTTTTCATGTTTACATATATTGATGAACTATCTTGCAAATTTTGACTATCGAGAGTTTAGTGTTGACAACATTGTTTACTAGTTCTTATAGGAAGAATGCTATCAAAATTAATGCTATTGATGCAAGATACATGGCATGTTTGTGTGACTATGACACTAAAACTTATGATATGTATAATTTTAACTTGAAAAATGATTTATATTTGCTATATCTTTGGAGGGAAAGATTTTGTGTTATGTAAAGGCATCGTATCACGTATAAGTTTGATTAGGAGATGATTCAGGGAATTGGAAAAGTTGGAAACGTGCCCATGTTTATTTCAAGACATTTATTCTAAATAAAAAACTATTTTTATCATTAAGACAAATTAAGAAAAATAAAAATAGAACATGACTTAAACTTGTAAATAAAATATCTAAATATTTGCTTTCTAAGGGATATACTCTAAAAGGAAAATATACTGCAAGTTCGCACTTTGAGCTTAGGATTTAGTTGATTCTTCTAGTATTTTCTAGATTGAAATCCATTTTCATTTTGCAAATGCAAAGACATTATTATATGTTTGAGTTTACATTTTTTTTAACATAATTTGTTCTTCTATTTTTTATTTATTTTTAATTAAAAATCAATGACTAAGCTACATATCATAATTGCTATAAAAAAAAATTATAAATTTGTTATTAAGTGATACCTGCATCGACATATGGGGTGAATCCATGAAGATGAGTGTCTATTTTGGGGGGGCTTATGAGAAAATAAATCTGATTTTTTCATGTTTTTCAACTTCGGGCGAACAAAAGTGATTTTTTTTTTAATTTCACTTTTCAGTAGAAATAAAACTTTTAGAGAATTTTGTTAACTTTCTATTCATAATTTTTTCAATTTTTTTTATTGAGATTTGATATGTTGATTTGGAAAATGTTTGACAGTGTGTTCTTATAAAATGAAAGGACTACAAAATAGTCATGTTTTGTTGCGATGTAATACCCCATTTTGACCCTTAGGATATATTAGCTTTTAATGTAAATATTGTATACATGTGATGTATGTTTTCCTAGCGTGGAGCTCAAGGCCAAGGCCCCGCTAGTGGAAGCTCGAATTTTATCTAGAAGACAAGTATTAGACATTATGTTACCCATGTGCTATTTAGCCATGGAACATTGTAAAAATGATGTAAATAAACAGCATGCAATAAAATACCAAAACTAGCTATGTGGGCAACGAATGAGAAGGAGCCATGTGTATCCACTAGGGAGTGGTGAGGTGTCACATACCCACCCAATATACCAGCATGGGAGAGAACATGACTCTGATTCAGGGACATCTAGTATACAAACAAGTATATAGAGAGAGAAGATGGAAATATGGAAATACATAAGTATTTGAAAACACAACAAAATTAAGTTCCATTACACATCCATCATACATACAAGATATTCAAGTCATTCATCAATTAAAACAATACATAATTAGCACATGAGAGTACTTATCTTGAAATAGAGTAGTCCCTGAGCAACAATCTATGCAACTGCAACGTTCCTCCCAACCATAGGCCAGTTGTGCTTATCAATCTCTTGATGCAACTGCCACCCCCGAGCTAGGCATGATTTCTACAAGGAACCAGGGAACAACAGAATCGCACATAGCCCAACATACACCAAAATGAGCCAAGCCAATCTATAATTGAGTTTATTAGGCTGCTAGGAAATGGAAAGGAAGAATTGCTAAGCTAGTGAGCTCAAGCATAGAGCCATGGATACCTCTACAAGATCTATCTAGCTTGGCACCCATAATGCCTACACACCCCACTCATGGAAGTATTCCCTTCACCAATGCACAGTCCCTCAGGCCATACCTTCCAATCTAGAGTGTCCAAGGTGTGCATAGAAGAGTAGCCAGCTCTCTTGATCTTCTGAAGAGGTTATTTTCCCCCACTAGGTTTATCAAGCCAATTTTGTCCACTACCACTCCAAATCTCTCGCTCACAGGTTCAAACCAAGGCAGAAGATTTAAGAGGCAGAAATTATTTTTTCATTTGGCCATCACTTATGAATTGACGAAAAGGAACATCTGGTAAGTTTCGACCAGGGACAAATGATCTACCACTTGGAGTTACAGCTTCTAACTCATGACCTTGGCGTGGTAGTGAAAACATACCCAAAGATGGAAGTTCCCTTTTTGCTTGATGTTGCAATTTCTAAATTAGTTTATTACATGCAAAGCAATCACCATGCTGGCCACGGTGCTCTGTTTCATACAACCCTGTGAACGACGGTTCAGCAGAGTGGGAAGATCGGGAGGAAGCAGCAGATAGAGTATTACTGGCTTCTTGACATCTAGCATTATCATAAGAGGAACGAGAAGTAGACCTAATCAAAGGTGGACCAAAGCGAGGAGGAGGATTTCTTGCAGGTGCTTGGAAAGAATTTGTATTTCTATCAAATTGCAGAGGTTTGTTTTTTATTAATCTGTTCATTGCCTCTACATCTCTAAATTCTTTATACTTTACTTCCTATGCTTCGGGGTAAGTAATACCATCCCAATTGAATGTGACAGGAGTAGCATGACGAGATGTGTCAGTTTCCACCACGCTTTGCAAACGCGAACTGTGATGGATAGTAGAACGAAGAGGAGGTAAGGTATCATTTCCAAACGGATACAAACTGCAGCTTTAAGCTGGATAATCTTTGAATCAGCAAGCATTTGGAAACCTTGTGGTTGGATATAAGCTTTTAACAAGTCATAGATATGAGGGTCAGAAAGATTAACTGCATATTTGGGGAAGATAGTTCCAAAAGCGGAACCATTATGCAAAGGTGCAGTAAAACCACCAATGATGGCGTCTGCAAAATTAGTATGACGGGTATCTACAGCCACACACAAAGAAGAAACAAGCAAATAAGGACGAACAAGGGGTCCTAAGCCTAACTTGATAGCACCCAAGTGTGCATAAAGGAAACCTTCTTTTTTCGCCCAATCTATTTGAGCTTTATCAATTAAATTTATATGTACAGGATCATCGGAATCAATAAAAGATACATCTATTGAAGACACTTTGATTTGAGTTGCAGAGCAAAGCTGCCACCACCGAAGCTTATAGACATCGGAGGGAAGCATCTTAGGAAGTTGCCAATTTTCAGATGGATTAATAGATGGATTAATATCATCAATATGAATTAGAGAAGAGTTTTCAGAAGATGATGCTCCTAGGATGGATGATCTACAGTTGGCTAATCTGACTTCGGTATCTCTGGATTCACATTCTATTTGGGTGAGCTCAATTGTATCCATTGCAGGGTCCATGCTGTTTTTAGAGGATGAGTGCTCACAGGATATTGTCTGGACTGAGGTTTTACTCATGCCTACCATGGCTCAACTGCTTGTACGACTTACGACAACCCTCTCTGACACCCTCGCATACCCAACAATTTACTCAGTGGTCATTTCCACCACCTACCGGACCAGTTTTGTAGAATATAAAACACAGAGATTGATGAAAACAAATCAACAGATTTAGTAGATATAACAATTAACATCAACTTACAGAAAATAAGAAGCAATTCTTCTCCACTGGCTCTGATACCACTTTGCGCCCGAATCTCAAGCTTCAAATATTTAATGCAGATTATTGCTTGCTTACATCAGAAATTTTATTGAAACTAGCAACAACAGATTACAATTATGCAGATCAACTTTGGAGGGTGAAGCTCATCACTGCGACTCAATCTAAATGCCTAGAAACAACGTTTCAGGCTCATTTACCTTTGGGAACCAGCAGAACTGACTCTTACTCGGAGGCTTCCTGGAGATCCTGAAATATGCCTACTAGCACCTATAACATATTACATACATTTTTTACAGACTAAGCTTGGGTGTTCTGATGCACTGTTCTACCACGAAGGCAACGTGCAGAGCATAGACCTTCGGCTCTTTACAAAACCTAAGACTCTTGCAGAACTCCAGCTATTGGATTGCTTGCAAACTCTAAGACTCGATGATCCAAATGAGCTCGGAGGTCTCTTATTTATACAATTCTCAACTAGTTACCTGGTGAGCCTGGACCGGAAAATGGCGGTCAAAAGCAAAGATTCGGGGCAATCACGAGGACTGTCATGATTGTTATCTCGTCCCTTAGTGGTCAACAACATATGGGGACCCGAACCGACCTTACAAAAGAAAAGATACATGGCCGACAACAATGGCCTACAAGGAATATCATTATTACAAAAGTGGAGCAGACTGACCACCATAGCTTTCAAAACAAAACATCATGGCGAATATGGGTCTTGGCCCTGGGTACAAAGGCAAACTTCTCGGTCGCTGATCATTATTCCACCGTAGGTACAATCGAAACCACCTAGGAGTTTATCATGAATCTCATTGCTGAGTGCCCGATCATAATCATCTTCATACGGCTGGGAATCTTTAAAGATTGGAGCAGGAGGATAGAGATCGCTACTGAAGCATCTCTCGACATTGGATCCTTTAAAGATTGGATTTTCCGGACAAAGATATTCCCCTGTAAAGAGTGATTCAACACAATAGTACAGTGGGAATCACTACCGTGTCGAATCACTCTTTGCAGGGGAATACCTTTGTCCGAAAAATCCAATCTTTAAAGGATCTGATGTCGAGAGATGCTTCAGCAGCGATCTCTATCCTCCTGCTCCAATCTTTGAAGATTCCCAGCCATATGAATATGATTATGATCGGGCACTCAGCGATGAGATTCATGATGAAATCCTGGGTGGTTTCAATTGTTTCTGCAGTGGAATAATGATCAGCGACTGAGAAGTTTGCCTTTGTACCTAGGGCCGAGACCCATATTCGCCATGATGTTTTGTTTTGAAAACTGTGGTGGGCCAGTCTGCTCCACTTTTGTAATAATGATATTCCTTGTAGGACATTGTTGTCGGCCATGTATCTTTGCTTTTTTAAGGTCGGTTCGGGTCCCCATATGTCGCTGACCACTAAGAGAAGAGATAACAATCATGACAGTCCTCATGATTGCCCCGAATCTTTGCTTTTGACAGCCATTTGTCGGTCCAGGCTCACTGGGTAACTGGTTGAGAATTGTATAAATAAGAGACCTCCGAGCTCATTTGGATCATCGAGTCTTAGAGTTTGCAAGCAATCCAGTAGTTGGATCTCTGCAAGAGTCTTAGGTTTTGTAAAGAGCTGAAGGTATATGCTCTACACATTGCCCTCGTGGTAGAACAGTGCATCAGAACACCAATCTCAATCTGTAAAAAATGTCTATAATATGTTATAGGTTCTAGTAGGCATATTTCAGGATCTCCAGGAAGCCTCCGAGTAAGAGTCAGTTCTGCTGGTTCCCAAAGGTAAATGAGCCTGAAATGTTGTGCCTAGGCATTTAGATTGAGTCACAGTGATGAGCTTTGCCCTTCGAAGCTGATCTGCATAATTGTAATTTGTTGTTGTTAGTTTCAATAAAATTTATGATGTGAGCAAGCAATAATCCGCATGATGTCTTTTAGTCAACAATATTCTTTAGAAAATCAATTGGCAGATATAGATCTGCAATTAAGTACAGTGCCTTTATATGAATATATGAAAAGGAAAGATCTCTGAGAAGAGAAAAGAAGATTAATGAGTCAGCTTGAGAAAACAAAGGATAAAGAAAAGGTCCTGAAAACACCTTTAGCTTTACAGTATAACCCAGCTGATATCTACAGACATTATCCTGATCAGCATGAAGAAAGACAGAGCCATAGGCATCACAAAGAGAAGTTGATAAGACTGCAAATCAAAGACAAACAACAAGCCCTGAGAAAGCTTGTTACAGAAATTGAAGGTTTGAAATAAATGCTCAGAATTGTCATTATGGAGAAAGACCAATCGTCTGATGATGATTTAAGTAAACACCTTGAACAAGGACTGGTTGACACTGAAAGAAAGAAAGATTCTCCTTCCTCTTATCCTCCTCACTCTGCTGCTTCCCAACTTCCCATTTTATTAGGAATGTTTCAAGGTCCTAAACTATTTATAAAGATTTCATTTTGTGCTCCAGAGTTTAATCCTTATACCTTAGATTGTATGATGGATTCTGGTTTCCAGTTGAATCTTGCAAAAGGTTCAGCTATTCCTAGCTTTTATTGGGAAAAAGCTAAAGATCATGGCTTAGCCATTGAAGGTACAACAGTTTCCCTTACTGGTAAATTTGAAGATTTCCCTGTACAAATTTCTAATACTTCTTCCAGTCTGTCCCTATATAGATTAGATAGTTTGAAGGAAGATTGTGTAATTGGTTCTGAATGTATGCATCGTTGGATTCCATTTTCCATAGATACTGCTAAAATGTTATTTTCTTGTACCATAAATAACCATCTTGTAGTTTCCCCGTTATCGTTTACTCCTTCTTACCGATGTAAATCTCCATTGCCTAATCCTACTCCCAAACCTAGTGTAGCAGCTTTGAACAAGATGGAAAGAGTTGTGGCTTATGCTGAAAGCCATAAAGAAAAATCTCTTACAGCAATAACTGAGAAATTGATTAAAGATTGCTGTTCAAAAAGTCCCAATGCTTTTTGGAAAAGAGAAAAATACTTTGTCTCACTTCCATTTGACCCTCTCCAGAAAATCAAACCAATGAAAGCCTCTGCCAGGTTGATGTCACCCTCTAAGAGAGAATTTTGTGCTAAAGAAATAAAGGAGCTACTTGAGAAAGGATTGATTGAGCCATCAAAGATCCCATGGGCATGTAGAGCTTTTGTTATGAATAAGCATTCAGAGCAAAAAAGAGGTAAGCCCAGACTTGTGGTAAACTAGCAACCACTGAATGTAGTTTTGCAGAAAGTTTGCTATCCTCTCCCTGATAAGTCAAGTCTTATGCAAAGAATTGTTGGATGTTCAATCTTCAGCAAATTTGATCTGAAGTCTGGTTTCTACCAGATAGGTATAAACGAGAAAGATCGCTTCAAAACGGCTTTTGTTGTCCCTCATGGACAGTATCAGTGGAAAGTGACGCCGTTTGGAATAAACAATGCTCCCTCTGAATTTCAGAAAAGAATGGAGGATATCTTCAGAGACAAGCAGTGGGCATTAGTTTTCATAGATGATATACTCATTTGCTCCAAGAATGTGCAAGAACATTTGAAGCACTTACATTTGTTTTATGATTTGGTCTATAAGCATGGTTTAGTCCTGTCTCAGCCAAAGATGGAGATAGGTAAAACATAAATGGATTTTCTTGGCTTTAAGATTCAGAAAGGTCAAGTAATTTTGCAGAAACATGTTCTTTCTGTTTTTAGTAATTTTCCTAACCAAATATTAGAGAAAGTGTAGCTTCAAAGATTTCTTGGAAGCCTGAACTACATCAGACCTTTCTACAGAGGGAAAGCAACTGATATTCATGTGTTGCAGCAACGTCTAAAGAAGAACCCTCCAAATTGGTCTGAGGATATGATTGTGGCAGTCCAGTCAATAAAAAGAAAAGAGAAGAATCTCCCAGCATTGAGCCTTCCTCAAGGCACTGGTCAATTAGTCATTGAAACTGATGCATCCTCCAAAACATGGGGTGGTGTGTTGATCGAAATCATCGACACCAGAGAAAATATTTGTGGCTATGCTTCTGGTTCCTTCAAATCTGTAGAACTTAACTACCCAAGCAGTCATAAAGAGATTATGGTTATAAAGAAATCTGTGCAACATTTTATTTTGTTTCTTAAGCCTGTTAAGTTTGTTATTAGAATAGATTTGAAAATAATGCCAGGTATCTTTAAAAATGAGAACCTGATGGAAGAGAATAGCAGTCGTATTTTGAAATGGTTTGTCTGTTTAAGTAGTTTTGATTTTGAAATTGTTTATAAGCTCGGCTACCTAAATTGTTTGGCTGATATGTTAACCAGAGAACAATCCCAGCTTGAAGAATCCAGACCATCTTTGAATATGTTTACACCAGGTTCTAGTTCCAGTTCTAGAAAGGGAAAAGCTCCTGCAGAGCTTGTTTATGAACCCAGGGAATCCTTGTTCCTGAAACCATGGGATGACTCCGTTGCTCCTGAAGAACACAAACAACTTCTCGATTTTGATGATAGAAGAGAAGCTGAGAGGTACTTGGATTTGACACTTATCAAGCAAATCCATGATCGTCCCTTGAAGATCCAAATCATGGAATGTTGGGAAAGATTTGCTTTCCATAGTTTCAGAAATGCCAGAGAAAAGTTAAAACAATGCAGAGAATTGTGGATAGACTGTAATTTTGAAGGAGAAAATGCCGAGGAAGTTTGGAATGTAGATATTGGTGCTGGTGATTTAACATGGACTAGTTATAATCTGATTTTGCAATTTTGCAGAGAAGAAAAGTTTGTTGTCATTTGTGGTGACCCAGGAACTCTCAGAAATAAAGTTTGGTCTGGTTGGACTGAGGCGCTTTTGGATAAATTCTGTCCTCGTGTCGACTAGAAAAACATAAGAGCCAACTTCACTCTGCATCTACAAGCAGACATGCAAGTTGCTAATCAAAACCATCAGTGGTTTAAGTTCTTGTTGAGGCACCATGGTGGACGTTATACGAAGCTTGAGCACACCATGTTCATAGGGAAAAAATTTATAAAGCATGATCATGAAGGAAAGAGAGTTGATTCCAAATTTCATACAAGATAGCTCCCACTAGACTACCGTGTCGAATCACTCTTTGCAGGGGAATATATTTGTCCGAAAAATCCAATATTTAAAGGATCCGATGTCGAGAGATACTTCAGCAGCGATCTCTATCCTCCTGCTCCAATATTCGAATATTCCCAGCCATATGAAGATGATTATGATCGGGCAATCAGCGATGAGATTCATGGTGAAATCCTGGGTGGTTTTGATTGTACTTACGGTGGAATAATGATTGGCGACCAAGAAGTTTTCCTTTGTACCCAGGGCTGAGACCCATATTCGCCATGATGTTTTGTTTTGAAAGCTGTGGTGGGCCAGTCTGCTCCACTTTTGTAATAATGATATTCCTTGTAGGGCATTGTTGTCGGCCATGTATCTTTGCTTTTGTAAGGTTGGTTCGGGTCCCCATATGTTGTTGACGACTAAGGGACGAGATAACAATCATGACAGTCCTCGTGATTTCCCCGAATCTTTTCTTTTGAATGCCATTTTCCGGTCCAGACTCACCGGGTAACTGGTTGAGAATTGTATAAATAAGAGACCTCCGAGCTCATTTGGATCATCGAGTCTTAGAGTTTGCAAGCAATCCAGTAGTTGGAGCTCTATAAGAGTCTTAGGTTTTGTAAAGAGCCGAAGGTCTATGCTCTGCACGTTGCCTTCGTGGTAGAATAGTGCATCAGAACACCCAAGCTCAGTTTGTAAAAAATGTCTGTAATATGTTATAGGTGCTAGTAGGCATATTTCAGGATCTCCAGGAAGCCTCTGAGTAAGAGTTAGTTCTGCTGGTTCCCAAAGGTAAATGAGCCTGAAACGTTGTGGCTAGGCATTTAGATTGAGTCGCAGTGATGAGCTTCGCCCTCCGAAGCCGATCTGCATAATTGTAATATGTTGTTGCTAGTTTCAATAAAATTTCTGATGTGAGAAAGCAATAATCCGCATTAAATATTTGAAGCTTGAGATTCGGGCGCAAAGTGGTATCAGAGCCAGTGGAGAAGAATTGTTTCTTATTTTCTGTAAGTTGTTAATTGTTATATCTACTAAATCTGTTGATTTGTTTTCATCAATCTCTGTGTTTTATATTCTACAAAACTGGTCCGGTAGGTGGTGGAAATGACCACTGAGTAAATTGTTGGATATGCGAGGGTGTCAGAGAGGGTTGTCGTAAGTCATACAGGCAGTTGAGTCGTGGTAGGCGTGAGTAAAACCTCAGTCCAGACAATATCCTGTGAGCACTCATCCTCTAAAAACAACATGGACCCTGCAATGGATACAGTTGAGCTCACCCAAATAGAATGTGAATCCAGAGATATCAAAGTCAGATTAGCCGACCATAGATCATCCATCCTAGGAGCATCATCTTCTGAAAACTCTTCTCTAATTCATATCGATGATATTAATCCATCTGAAAATTGGCAACCTCCTAAGATGCTTCCCTTCGATGTCTATAAGCTTTGGTGGTGGCAGCTTCGCTCTACAACTCAAATCAAAGTGTCTTCAATAGATGTATCTTTTACTGATTCCGATGATCCTATACATATAAATTTAATTGATAAAGCTAAAATAGATTGGGAAAAAAATAAGGTTTCTTTTATGCACACTTGGGTGCTGTCAAGTTAGGCTTAGGACCCCTTGTTCGTCCTTATTTTCCTGTTTCTTCTTTGTGTGTGGTTGTAGATACCCGTCATACTAATTTTGCAGACACCATCATTGGTGGTTTTACTGCACCTCTGCATAATGGTCCCGCTTTTGGAACTATCTTCCCCAAATATGCAGTTAGTCTTTCTGACCCTCATATCTATGACTTGTTAAAAGCCTATATCCAACCACAAGGTTTCCAAATGCTTGCTAATTCAAATATTATCCAGCTTAAAGTTGCAGTTTGTATCCGCTTCGGAAATGATACCTTGCCTCCTCTTCGTTCTACTGTCCATCACAGTTCGCGCTTGCAAAGCGTGGTGGAAACTGACACATCTCGTCATGCTACTCCTGTCACATTCGATTGGACTGGTATTACTTACCCCGAAGCATGGGAAGTAAAGTATAAAGAATTTAGAGATGTAGAGGCAATGAACAGATTAATAAAAAAAAACCTCTGCAATTTGATAGAAACACAAATTCTTTCCAAGCACCTGTAGGAAATCCTCCTCCTCGCTTTGTGTTAAATTTTCAGAATTTACTTCAATCTGATCTAGGATCTTAACTGAGAGAACAACATGTACAGCATATCTACAGCATATCAATCATGGAGACAATAATGCAAGCACACAAGAGACACAAAGATTTACTTGGGGAAAACCATAAAGGTGAAAAACCCCAATAACTTCCTCAGAGATAGATAGAGAAATGATACAACCAACCAAGAGAGATAGCCATAACATAGCAGCAGATCCTCCTCCTCCATAAGTGCGCCACTCCTCCTTGAGTGCATGTGTGAGAAGTGAGTGAGCAAATAGAGTGCCTCCCGCACTCTATTTATACTTGACTTGACTTGCCTTTTTACCTAACTCATGTAGGCTCGAACTTTACCACATAACATAATGCTGAGTGGGCCGACCCCCAATAGGGTGGTCTAATAACCCTTTGACCCACATGGTCGACCCCCAATAGGGTGGTCTAATAACCCTTTGACCCACATGACTTATACAGGGCCGACCCCAAATAAGGTGGTCTAATAACCCATCAAGTATAAGTTACGACACTTACAATATAAATGACGACACTTCCTTATAGAGGAATAATACCATATCTATAGGAATACAATATACATATATGTGAAATACATTCCGAAGTTACATATACATCAACACTCCCTCTTAACTAGGAAGGTATTTCTCAGCACAGTTCTTCTAGCACAAGTCATCTTCTTTGGATCATCGTCACTAGATAATCGTCATCGAGTCATGATCATCATCACTGCTGCTGCTATCTCAATCAATTTCTGAATCTACTCGTCATAGGAAGTTCTACAGAGCCAGTCCTTTTTCATACTGGATGTAGGCCCACCACCTGCAGGTCTTCATCATCACTGGCCATACTGTGGAATCCTCGGGACTTATTACGTGCGTCACAAAACCTCGAAAGAGCATCCCAGGATGTTACGGGTACACAACTCCGACCTGTAGGATCTCCCAGGGCGCTATTACATGTGACCCCACCAAAAAACCTCAAAAGAACATCTCAGGATGTTACGGGTACACAACTCCGACCTGAAATCTCCCAGGGCACAAATTACATGTGGGCATGGAAAAACCTCGAAAGAGCATCTCAGGATGTTATGGGTACACAACTCCGACCTGAAATCTCCTAGGGCACAAATTACATGTCCTCCCAGAGCAATGTCTTGAAAGAGCATCCCAGGTTGTTACGGGTACACAACTCTGACATATAGGATCTCCCAGACATGCTCATCTGCACAACCTAATCCACGGCCACAAAGTATCAACCTGATACTCACCATACATCATCCTGATGTACTCATGATCGTCCTGATCATCATCACTACAACGTCCTGCTGCATGTCATCTGGAGCAACATCCTGAAGCTCATCATCCATGATCATCCTGATCATCACTGCAACATCCTGCTGCATGATCTACCTGATCATCAATGCATCCACCTGATGCATACCAAGTATCTACCTGATACATATCATCATACATGATCCTCCTGATCATACAATGTATCCACCTGATACATGATACATATCACCATACATGATCCACCTGATCATACAATGTATCTACCTGATACATATACAGATACATGGTCCAAGCATCCAACATGATGCATATACAAAATACATACACATGATCCAACTGATCATATCCAGCATCCAACATGATGCATAAATACATAAATGATCCAACTGATCATATCCAGCATCCAACATTATGCGTACATACATAAATGATCCAATTGATCATATCCAAGCAGAAACCAGAACATCATCCTGATGCTCATCATCCAGCGCTTACATCCACAGCCATGTGAAGGACCCCCCTTCCAACATGCTTGGAATGGCTTCAGCAAATGTGTCCATCACTTCTTCCTCGAAGTATCCTCGATCTGAAGCACGCCAAGCCTCTCTCTGAAGTACTCGAACTTCACCCTGGCTAGTGGCTTCGTCAGCACATCTGCAATCTGCTCGTCCATCGCAACATATAGGAGCTTCTCAACTCCTCTCTGCACCATATCCCTGATATAGTGATATTTGATCTCTATGTGTTTCGACCTGTCATGAAACACTGGGTTCTCGGACAGCTTCACACAACTTTGGTTATCACAGAAGATACCAGTAGCCTCAAATAACTCAGACAGTAGCTTCCGTATCCATACTGCCTCACAACTAGCTGAACAGGCTGCAACATACTCTGCCTCAGCTGTACTCAGTGCTACACAGGACTGCTTCCTGCTAAACCAAGAGATCACACCTGATCCCATACTGAAGCAACACCCAGATGTGCTCTTCCTATCTGCATCACTGCCAGCCCAATCTGAATCAACATAACCCTGCAGGTTAAACTTTTGATTCGCCTCATACCTGAGCCCATAATCCACTGTACCCTTCAGGTACCTCAGAACATGCTTTACAGCAACCAGGTGAACACTCCTCGGATCCGTCAGGAACTGGCTCAATGTGTTCACAGCAAAGCAAATGTATGGTCTCGTGTTCGTCAGGTACATCAAGGACCCAATCATCTGACGATACATAGAGACATCAATCGGCTCAGATGAAGCATCACATAGAAGCTTCAGATTTGATACCATAGGTGTGGCCATGGCCTTGCAATCCATCATCCCGAACCTCTTTGTGATCTCTACTGCATACTTCCCTTGTCCAAGGAAGATTCTATCTGCACTCTGCCACACCTCCATGCCAAAAACAAATAGTACATCATCCCCAAGTTCTTCATCTCGAACTCGGTAGTAAGCTTCCGCTGCGTGTCGGCAATCAATCTATCTTCACCATACCAAGTTCTGCACATATATGATTTCCTATCATGTGTCTCAGAACCAAGTGGCTGCTCTACATACACTTCTTCTTCAACTACACCATTCAAGGAAGCTGTCTTGAATCCATCTGGTGTATCTTATATTTCATCACTTTTATATTTCTCAATGCTGCCATCTGCAACATGCTTGATCTGATAGTTCCAATTGGAAGTCATAGCAAACATCATTCTTCATGATCGACGGATCATGGCATTTCATTTCTTCATCCCAGATCCTGGGAACTTCAATATCTTCAATATATATCTTTGTTGCTGGAACAAAATGTTGTAGTTCTTCTTTTGTAGGAGATGTCATATGATCTTTCCTACACAACAAGTTAAATTGCATGATTAGAAAACATCTCATAGTTTTCAGAACAAATTCTTACACATAAAGAAATATCCATACAGTCATGCAATTATCTTAGCCAATGCTTCAATACAACATTTATCCATATTCCGTAACTTTCTAGATGCCTTCCAATCTCTACCAGAACATTGTTAAGAGTGTGCACAACTCCCAACATGTCAGCAAAGAGGTTTCATTCTAGATAAGTAGCAATGGAATGTTGTACAGTGCCATAGGCCACTTACCCATGCATATTAGGAGTATACTGTTCATCAATGCAATTATTCTAATATGCATAATACACAACCTAATTCTAGGAACATCAGTATATACATTATTGAACAGTATTATTTAAGAAATGACAATTCAAATACTTATCTTTGTTTGTTCGTTGGGTGGACTCCCTCTAAGTCTTCGCTTCCTTGCAGGAGCTGCTGGAGTCCTAATCTGAAGTAGCTTCTTCTACACCTTTCTGTTGTGGGATGTAGAGAGATGGTCAACTCCCTCTGAATATCTGCATCCTTGCATAAACCACTGGAGTGTACTCCCTCTTGATCTTTGCTTCCTGGATTACCTGTTCTTGAATCTCATATTCATCCTTGGTCCCTATGCATGCTTATTAGTATCATGAATGTGTTATCCTTGTGATCTCATATAAAATCATACATTCATTAGTATACTATTAAAACACAATAATCTCAAGCATGTATAGTCATGATCATTTCAAACAGAAATAATAAGCATTAGCATTCAAGGATTCTTATGGTTAGTCAAATCATAAGAACCATAACATGTCTAAACCTGTAATTACTCAAACCTATGACTCTTCAGGTTAGTTGAATCATCAATCAAGATAAGAGATATAAAATGCATAAAACCTGTGATTATTCAAACCTATACCATCATGATTCTTCTGGTTAGTCATATCATCAATTATGGTAAGAAACATAATATGCATACAATCATGATTATTCAAACCTATGACTTCATGAATAATCATTATCAACAACAGTATAAGATCCTAACACAAGGTAGGATTCTATCTTGATATAGGAAAAACATACCTGGATTAGCATGCTAGCTATTTATGTCTAACATACTCACATGATGTCTTCTTGTTCTTCTTCAATGACTTGTGCTAGTAACCTGTATATCCCATAGGTTAACTATTACAAAACCAAGTTATACATACCTCGTAAATGGATCTTCTATGAGATCCATGACAATGGATGAATCTTTGTCCTCATGTTATCATGATCATATGTTCTTGGACCAGAACATGATTTGTCTTTCTTGGTGTACCTTTCATGTTAGTAGACAACATAAACCTCATACAACACCATAATGCATTAGTACAATCATAAGTGTCAACACCCTAACCAATGAATATCTTCTATCATGCATTCATAATTTTGTTAAGGTGATACGACAAATCTAAAATCAAAATTGTACTAACCGTAATAACATGAAGACAAACATACCATAAACTTAATCATGGACAAATATCGAAACATACCTCGATGAGTCATACCTGTCAAGATCGCTTGTAATCTTCTTATGTAAGGCCTTAGCCTCATCTCCCTCTGAAACAGGAACTTCTTCACTCATGCAGATGATCAATCCATCTTCTTCTAGGATTAACCCAATCCACTTGATTTGCAAGAAATGGACCTGGAGCTGGATATGGGTTTGTCAGAGAAACCCCAAAAATTCAAACTTTGAATTTCAAACTTCCGAAAGGATAGAAATATGCGCCTTGATGAGCTGATCAAACTGGTATATTCAGAATTTGAAAACTGCAAAGTTTCACTCCTCAATTTTGCCTTTGAAACTTTCAGATTCACTGGACGTGACCCTGAACTGGGGTTTGATGAAGCCCACTCTTTTGCCCCATCAAAAGGTTTGATCCAAAGCTCTAAGCTTCTATTTTTCTGAGAGCTTCCAGCCGTGGTCACAGATTGCAAAAATTCTCATTTTTACAGAAGCCCTAGTTTTCCACTTTTCTGATCAAAGTCCCGAACTAGGGTTTGATCAAGCCCGACCTTTTTCCCAACCAAAAATTCTGATCTTGGTCTCTAAATTTCTATTTTGATGAGTAGCATTCAGCTGTGGTCTCTGATTACAAAAATTCCAACTTTCTTCAAAGCCCTAAATTTCGGAAGCCATGAATGAAGGTACTCAAAAATAATTCTGTTTTGACAGAAATATGTACCTGATAGTTTCTGGTGTAACTCCAAACTTTTCAATCCACAGGGTCTGAAAAAGTTTTCTGAGATAGCCTGACCTGTTATCTTTCCATCCTGACAGGTCTGACCTCAATTGGATTCTCTGAGAGAGCGTTATGTCAAATGTCGCAACGTGTCCTGTTTTGGGATAAAACAGAAGAGCAAACTTGTATGGCATGCCACGTGTCACTGTTTGAACTTCGGCCTCTGAAAAAGTTTTTTGAGATACCTCGGCCTGTTATCTTTCCATCCTGATAGGTCTGAACTCAATTGGACTTTCTGAGAGAGAGTTATTCAAAGTGTCACAATATGACCTGTTTATGGGATAATACAGGAGAGTAAACTTGTACGGCGTGCCACGTGTCACTGGTTCAACTGCAGCCTCTGAAAACGTTTTTTGAGATAGTACAGACTATGTACTACCTGGCACTTTTTATGAAATTTCATTTGGAGCTTCCTAGCCCAAGATATGACCTTTTTCCCAAGGTCACCTGATTTTGACTCAGATCTGGAAGAGGCAGAAACCCTATATTGTACAGATCATAAATCACAAAGTACAACGAATTAGAGGTTGTCCTTTGGACAAAAGGTACCTGGAGATTTAAGCTTCGTCCTGTAACAATTTCAGATCCGAAAACTTCGCCAAAATGGATTTATAGCGAAAGTGCTACGATGACTAGTTTTTGCTATATCAAGCCCTAGCATCGTAAGTGCAACAAGTGTCATACATGCCATATCATGCCTTCTTTCAGGCTAGCTCTGATACCATGTTAAATTTTCAGAATTTACTTCAATCTGATCTAGGATCTTAACTGAGAGAACAACATGTACAGCATATCTACAGCATATCAATCATGGAGACAATAATGCAAGCACACAAGAGACACAAAGATTTACTTGGGGAAAACCATAAAGGTGAAAAACCCCAATAACTTCCTCAGAGATAGATAGAGCAATGATACAACCAACCAAGAGAGATAGCCATAACATAGCAGCAGATCCTCCTCCTCCATAAGTGCGCCACTCCTCCTTGAGTGCATGTGTGAGAAGTGAGTGAGCAAATAGAGTGCCTCCCGCACTCTATTTATACTTGACTTGACTTGCTTTTTTACCTAACTCATGTAGGCTCGAACTTTACCACATAACATAATGCTGAGTGGGCCGACCCCCAATAGGGTGGTCTAATAACCCTTTGACCCACATGGTCGACCCCCAATAGGGTGGTCTAATAACCCTTTGATCCACATGACTTATACAGGGCCGACCCCAAATAAGGTTGTCTAATAACCCATCAAGTATAAGTTACGACACTTACAATATAAATGACGACACTTCCTTATAGAGGAATAATACCATCTCTATAGGAATACAATATACATATATGTGAAATACATTCCGAAGTTACATATACATCAACACTTTGGTCCACCTTTGATTAGGTCTACTTCCCATTCCTCTTATGATAATGCTAGACGTCAAGCAGCTAGTAATACTCTATCTGTTGCTTCCTCCTGGTCTTCCCGCTCTGCTGAACCGTCGTTCACAGGGTTGTATGAAACAGAGCACCATGGCCAGCAGGGTGATTGCCCTACATGTAATAAACTAATTTAGAAATTGCAACATCAAGCAAAAAGGGAACTTCCATCTTTGGGTATGTTTTCACTACCACGCCAAGGTCATGAGTTAGAAGCTGTAACTCCAAGTGGTAGATCATTTGTCCCTGGTCGAAACTTACCAGATGTTCATTTTCGTCAATCTTAACATGGTTGATATGAAGCATGTGCATAGCATAAGAATGGGATTGATTCAATGTCACTTGATTCATCATCTGCTTGGGATAGATATGTTGATGCATTCCAGTCTGTGTGTGTGTTATTATGTTTAATTCCGCTGTGTTTATATTGATTATGAATTGCACACAGAAGTTTTTAATTATCCATGCATTTCTCAAAGTTTGAATGGGGCTAAGATTGTCAATAAGCCCGGTAGTTTGGTTCATGTTTCCTTCCTGGCACCGGATCGATGGAAGGGGACGTGACAGAGTGGTATCAGAGCCCAACTTGCAGCATTGGGGATGCTTGGGCCAAAACTCTGAGTTACAGGTAAGTGACAGAATGTTTTAACGCAGTATTGGTGAAGTTGGGGTGGCATTTTTTATTGAAAAAATGGCAAGGTCAGATTTCTCAAGTATGTAAGAGGATCACAAAGCTGCATAGATCTCTTTAAGAACTTTCCAATGGCACCAAACTCGTCCCATTTGGCCAAGGGACGAAGGAGTTATGAGCCCTGTAAGCTTAGTCATGTTTCCTTCCATGGAATGGATTGATGAAAGGGGACGTGACAGAGAAAATACAAATCACCAGAAGGGGCGGCCAACCCTTCTTCTGCAGATTGTGATTAGAGGAAATCACCAAAAGGGGTGGGCGACCCTTCTTCTACGGATTGTGATTAGAGGAAATCACCAGAAGGGGCGGGCGACCCTTCTCCTGCGGATTGTGATAGAGAAAACACTAATCACCAGAATAGGTAGGCGACCCTTCTTCTGCGAAAAGGTTAAAATTTCCGTATTCGCGACTTGGCTTTTCACACTTGGAAGCGTAGAATTGCGGAATCGTGGAGTAGCGGGATTGCGGTTTGCGGGACTACGGGATGGAGTAGCCCCGAGTTGGAAAAGTAGCATTTTCGCACCCGCACTATGGATTGCGGGATTGCGGGTTGCGGGGTGGTTACATTCCCGTAACCGCAACTTGACTTTCCGAACCCGCAGTATGGATTTCGGGTTGTGGGTTGCGGGTTGTGTGGTGCAGGATTAAAAAATAAATAAAAAATAAATAAGTATAGATTCCAAAATTTTATTTTGGGGTAACAGGAGCTTGTGGAATCAGATTTGGATGAGTTTAGTGGCATTCTGAGGCCATTGACGAAGGCCATGAATGAACCAGTGAGGCTCCCGAGCTCGTTATGCTCAAATTTGGCATAAATTTGAGATTAATGCCTTTTACAAATCAGTGTCCCGACGCTTAACAGAAGGTCAGATTGAGCTGAAACTGATATGGAGTGGTGATGGAGAAGGTATGGTGTTAAGTTTGGAGTTTCGGAGCCAAACTCCAAAGGATGTGGAGTCGGGGTGTGCAAGAAAGCCAAAAAACACTATTCCGGGCCACTTTTTGGAGATTTTGAGAAGCTTGTAGTGGTTGAAAGTGATCCTATAATTCGGAAGCAAGAAATTTACTGAACTTAACATTTCATACTCTCATTAAACTAGACATATTCCGTTAGACAAAGATTTCCTAGAAATGTACCGTTTGGGAAATAGCCATTTTTGGCCCAAAATTTGAAAATTTGGAAAAATGTGAAAAGTGGAAAGTGGAAAGTAGTCAAACCCAAAAAGTTATAGAAGATGGATGGAACATCGGAATAGAGATCCGTGGGTTGCTGAGTGTTCCTTGCTATATGGACTAACTTCTCCCGGTAGAAAGGTTTTCGTGATTCTTCATAGATTTTCTTCTACAGGTGGCTGAAGTTGGCAGTTCATGATATTTTACAACTGTGTAAAAATGTGCAGAATTGTGGTGAAAGTAGTTATTTTTGAAGTAACGTAGTTTCCACACCCGAAGTCGGAATGGAGCACATGGATAGGCATTGGAAACCTTGTTCAGTAGGGAATAATGACACATAATCAGAATTTGAATGGAGCTATCATGCATCATAGATAATTGGAGCAGAAAAATGCCAGTGGCTATTTTGGCAAAATTGTTGTCAATATGGGCAATTTCTAGAATTGCATGCCTGAAAGTAGCATAGACCATGAAGTCGAACCAGCTATGATGTGGAAGAGGAAGGTCATGCAAAGATGAGGGATTGGAAAGAGAGAATTTCTTAACTCCTATCTTGCTAACTGTATTCATATTTTATAAACTTTATGTACATAAAATTGTGGCATGGAATGCTGAGAATGCAGAAATTATATGGATGGCATGAATATGTACTAGTTGGCATATTCATAAACAATGCACAGTGCATGAGAATATGTTTTTGCACGCATATGATATTGCATATTGGTAAAAGTAGTGGAATTTTACATATGCAATGAACCACTAATGGTAAATATTATGGTTGATAATCACTGCTGGTGTTGGAATTGGTTGTAGGACCAAAGACAACAGAAGCATGGCCACATGTGTTAATGATGTTGTTGCATATGGCCAATAAACTTATGAAGAAAAGGCTGGGGCAACAAATCCATGATCAAGAGATGGGTGGAAGCATTCTGTAAACCTCTGTAAGAGACCAACTTATCAGGTAACATTAAGGGTGTAAATGGGATCCATGCAGGTAATTGTTTACTTATGATGATTGCATAAGTGTTGAAAGGGGATTGGGTAAGAATCCCTTACACCATATTTAATAATCATGGAGTAGTGAAGGTGAGAGACCTCATACCATGTGACTGTTTAGAAATTTAGATTACACTCATATAAAATATATCATGCCATGTGTATGTTGGTTATGAGAATAACCAAAGCAAGTGAAAACTGGTGGTCCTGATTATGGTAATACATGTTATATGAGATAGTCATGATTAAGTCATAATATGCTTGAATGCATAGTACTCGTGAAACAATGTAAGGTAACATTGAATGGATATGCATTAAGAGATTTTATAAATCTTGTAGTTATGCATTGAGTGGATGTATATGAAAATTTTGAGCAAATGTTGTAAATATGCATGCATAAGTGTGGGTGCACATGTTGTGATGAATTGCATGAATGCATGGGGATGGTATATGTGTTATTTCAAACTAAATAATAGATGAAATGATGAATTAATGATAATTCTAAGATCATTTCATGAGCTGCTATGAATGCAGGGGAAGAATTGCATGAAGGTAGTCATGATTAATAGGTTTCCCGAATGCTCTATGGAAGGGTAGAGTTGTATAAATTATATGACCATGAAATCATGAGTATATAAAAGTTTCATTTAAAATTGCATGAATGATGTGACTGTACCTTGCAATTTTAGTATGATAATGATGCACATGAAGTAAATGAGTTTTGGTGATATTGATATGTTAACAGCTCGAAGTATTTTAATTATGGAATGTTATAATTCTGAAAATGCTTCAGTGACTGTTGTAGCCATGAAATATTATATGTATGGAAACTTACAAGTGTTTGGCTGGTTGAAGTTTTGATTACAGGTATATTGTTCAAGGCATGGCAATGAGGGTAAGACCATGATGAAGGCTGGAATCTACCATGTGAAAGAGCCAAACCTCATGAGAAGGACCTCATGGCTGTGAAATAGTTTATGTGCATAACAGATTGTCAATTCAGATTTGTAAATCTCAGAATTGGAAATTTTCTAATAAATGACTAATGACTATTTGGCTTATATAAAATGTGTCAGGAGGACACGCTGTAAGTGGATGCTCATGTCTGGAAACGGGCGTAAGACCATGATGGTCAGAGTGGTGTCACTTAAAGGATCCAAACAATATGAGGCTGACCTTATGGTTGAAATGAATCAATTTCTGTAGGAGACAGAATTGAAAATTCATATTGAATTTAATTATTAGTGCTATTGATTTATTATGAAACAATCAGATTTGAATTTTAATGCTAAATGTTGTTGACTGTTTTTCTATTTAATAAGTGTGCCAGGAAGAAACATTGCAGTAATACCAAGAGAGAGGGCCTACATAAGCCAAACTTCATGGGAAGGGATTCCATGATTTGGAAATGGGTTTCGGGTGAAACACCATTAGACATTATTAATGTCTCATCCACACTGCATGATTGGTAAACAATATGAGTGAGATGGTAAATATTATGTCAGTAAGACTTATGAGGGTTATGTAACATCAAAATGAGTTGGGATGGCAAACTGAGGGACTGTCAACTCAGAGAAAGATCCCCCATTCCTCATTAATGAAGAAGATTACATCTGCAAATGGATAAGTGTTTTATGACCCAACTAAGAATATGCATGTTTAATTGTTAGAGTCAATATGCAAAGCATGTTTTGATTTTATTTCCATTGTGACGGATTGCTTGAGTGTGAGTAGGGCCTACATGGCTCACATCAGAAAAGGGTGCACACTTTTATGATGCCGGGTTATGACATGGTTGTCAATATTGATTACACCCTAAGGGAATGGACGCATTCCCGGTGTTTCAATATTGGATAGTGAATGTTATGAAATATGTTTATAGTTTTAGAGCAACAATATTGATGAGCTTGCTATCCATGTTATGTTGTCAGCTTATACATATGCAAATTGGTGCTGCACATCAAAGGAAAAAGTGAAGAAAATGGTACTGAAGAGGACTGTATGAGCAGTGGTAACCTTTATGTAGTGTGAGTGGGTATCATGGGGCCATGATAGCCTACAGTTAAGAAAGTCACCCTAAAGAGTTCCTAAATGGAACCGTTGGTTTACACAAGAGAAGGAGTGCCACCCTTGTGTGGGTGAAGAATTGTTACGCGCATTGAGGGATTGTGATACATGTGAAAGGCTGATGCAAGCCTAAGGCAGCGTAGTAGAGCCTTGACCTATAATGGTCGGTGGTGCAGTTACCTTCCATTAGCCGATGACCCAGACAGATGTGTTGGCTCGGCAATGGAGAGGGCCAACCAGGTATGGGACTGGTTGGGCACCACCAAATGCTTGGTAAATCCAGTCGACGTGAAGGTGTACTGGTTGGGAATTAAATATTTGATGCTTTGGAGCAGCCTGCATGCTGGCCAAACATTCCAGTCCGCAGGAGGATCCCAAGGCTTATAAAGTAAAAGCAGGACCCTGTGGACTAGAGAGGAAACGCATAATACAGATAAGTATTCATTTCCATTTATTTCTTGTTTGGAATAATAAATTTTCAGGTATAAGTCTTCTAACAGCTAAGCTGATACAGTGTTGTTTCTTGGTTGGAAATGCATAATACAGGAAGCAAGGACCCTGAAATAACTATAAATTGCTTGGTAAATCCATAGAGTGACTGGTTGAGCATAGACTATTTGATGTTGTGGAGCAGCCTACGTGCTGGCCAAACATACAAGACTATTTAATGTTGTGGAGCAGCCTGCGTGCTGTCCAAACATACAAGACTATTTAATGTTGTGGAGCAGCCTGCGTGCTGGCCAAACATACAATATTATTTGATGTTGAGGAGAAACCTGCACGTTGGCCAAACATACAAGTCCATAGGCAATCCCAAGGCTTGTAAAACAAAGAAGGACCCTATGGAATAAAGTGAAGACATCCAATGCAGATAAGTATCTGGTTATCTTGTAATTTCTTGCTTATGACTATACATGTGTATATGATTTGGTTATGATTTCCTAAACTCTTGTTTAGAGATAAATCCTATGAAAATAAACTAAACATGTGAATTAATTCAATGTTTGAGTGTAGGTATTGTTGGAAGTAAGGACTATGAAGACATCCTAGGGATGCATGTGGACATGTAACCGTCCTGAAGAGCTCAGCATAAGCAGTAATGAAAGATGAGGCTAGTGGAACTGTGTGAGTCCTAGCATCCAAGAGTTGTAGACAAACCATGTGGAGGGACTCCATGGTTGAGAGGTTTGAAATAGGCCATAGACACTAAGTGTCATAGCCAAGAAGGCCAGGTCAAGCATTCACATTGAAGTGAAAGAGGCTAGGAGCATGAAAACCACAGTGGTGGTGTGGGTTCCAAAATGGAACAAGACTAAGAGGGAAAAACTCTTACTGCTCTCTCTTTCCTTTTTATTGATGCATTTATAAAAACATAAAATTGTTGAATGCATGTATGGCTGAAAGTAGAGTGTGTTTAATTGCTTGAAAGAAATTGTGAATGCTGAAGTAGTTAATTCCCTATGAAAGAATGAACATGAATGAGTTCATGTGCCTGTTGGGAAAGCATGAAAAGTATGAAAGTCTCATGGATAAAGCATGGACTACACATGTCAATTGAAAATTAATTGACTGATTTTAATGTTGATATTATGCTTGGCCTAATAGAAATTATAATGATGAATTTCACAGGTGGAAAAGTGAAACTAATTTGCGGCAGATGTTGTAAAGCAAGTGTTGCTTGTAAACAAAGTGAGAACCAGTTGTGCACAAAGACCATGGTAGCAGACCATAGGCTGTTGGAATTGGCTGAAAGTCTTCTTCAAACAATTTTCAAGACCTAAGAAAACCTTGGAGAAATGCTCAAGATACAGAAGAGATAGAATGAAATGAACCACAAAGTTTTGCAGGACTCCATTTGTCTACAAAGGGAGGTAAAAATAATTATGGGAGCAATCAGTAAGGGAAAGGAAAGTGGATTAATGATGAGACATTCGTCTAATCAGTCCATTAAGAAACGTTCCAGGCATGAAGACTCAAAGGACATTGAGCAGGTAAAGATGAACCAACCAATGAAATATTGGAAATGTGGAGGACATCATTGTCTCCGCAATTTCCCAACAAGGGAACATTGAAATGGTAGCAACGATAAAGCTTTCAGACTTGTGGATGAGCTGGAAGGTCAGAACTGGCAGGAGCCGTTTGTGGAAGCCAAAGGACTTGGTCCTGAAAGTCCAAGGTAAATGATAAAATGCAGGACAAATCTGCAAAAATTTTAAAAATTTTGGATGTGTAAATTGTATATGTATTCCTAAGTGTTGGAACATCGATGACGGTGTTATTCTAAGGGGGAGGGGATTGTAATACCCCATTTTGAACCTGAGGATATATTAGCTTTTAATGTAAATATTGTATATATGTGATGTATGTTTTCCTAGTGTGGAGCTCAAAGACAAGGCCCCGCTAGTGGAATCTCGAATTTTATCTAGAAGACAAGTATTATACATTATGTTACCCATGTGCTATTTAGCCATGGAACATTCTAAAAATGATGTAAATAAACATCATGCAATAAAATACCAAAACTGTCTATGGAGGAAACGAATGAGAAGGGGCCATGTGTATTCACTAGGAAGTGGTGAGGGGGCTATGAGGATGAACCATATGCTGCCAAATGTCATTGTGAGAACCCATTTGACTTTCCTTGATGACATTTATTTCTGTTGTAAGGAAATGGTTGAAGAAAACAGTCCATGGCTTTAATAGAACATGGGAAGCCCAAAAATTCGTATGGCACAGTATGAGCTCTGTTTTCTTGTAACACAAGTCACTCTACCTCTTGGAGGTTGCTTCATTTTCATTTCCATTCAAGGGTGGAGGAACCCAACATCATTTTCCATCCAAAAACGAATGCTCAGCAGTGAGAAAAATCAGAAATCGCAACTGTGAAAGATCCCACATTTTGAAGAGCCATAAATGCCCAGAATAGGTATTGGACAGTAAAATCCAATGGGGGATCCATAGGTATAAACCTTGGGGCAAAATTGAGAGCATTAGCTACCCCGAAATCTATTGGAAAACCCAGTTTTGATAGCCCAGAAACCCAGTGGCGGGATTGAGTTATTCATTGACAGAATGGTGAGAAATCCAAGTGTGGATGTTTGAAAAGAGGATTGGATGGCTTGAATTTAGCTTGAGATGTCTGTAGCTCTATGGTTGAGCTCACTGGATTAGCATCCTCCTCATTTTCCTATTGCATGCTTGATAAACCCAACTGTGTGTTGGCTTAGCATGACTGTTAGAGTGAAACCATGACTGTGAGTGAGCCCATTTAGTTCCTCTTTAGTGGAAACACAACCCAACTCGAGGGTGATCTCTCAGATGAAAGAATATAGGTTGGAGAAAGATCTATGGTTCGGTGGAACGTTGCTCTCACGTAGTCAGTTGTTTGGACGTTTGCATTTTAAGATAAGTATTCTCTGTGAATTAATTTGTATTCTTTCTGTGTTTTGCAATGTGTTAATTCTGAATGTTATATGTTCGTGTTAATGAGATGAAATCAATATCTTAACATGGTTGATATGAAGTTTATGCATAGCATAAGAATGGGATTGATTCGCTGTCACTTGATTTATCATCTGTTTGGGATAGATATGTTGATGCATTCCAGTTTGTGTGTGTGTTATTATGTTTAATTCCACTGTGTTTATATTGAGTATGAATTGCACACATACGTTTTTAATTATCCATGCATTTCTCAAAGTTTGAATGGGGCTGAGATTGTCAATAATCCCGGTAGTTTGGTTCATGTTTCCTTCCAGGCACCGGATTGATGGAAGGGTCGTGACATGTGACCATAAAATCATTGTTAAGCTTGTTTTTTGCAAAAAAAACATATGCTATGACAATCTACACACAATATATAACTCCATGACTATAAGTTTGTAACCAATGGATCTATATACTAATTATTATATTTTTTTGAATTCGATCAATGAGCAAACCTTGACGATTTTCAACATGTTTTGTGTTGCGACACTTTTATCTCAATTAACTATAAAAATAAAAAATCTACGAATACCCTTTTGAAGTAGACACGCCAATTAATTGTACCATATTTGTTTTAATTTTTTTGGTGGTTTATTTTTAAAGTTATGGATTTTTCATCTCACCGCATTTTGAAAGAGATGAAATCAAACTCGACACATCTTAAGAAAAAAAATTAAAAATATCAGATCTCACATATTCACAACAAAATCTACACATACGAAAAGTACATTCAATGATGAAAGTAATGGTATCAAGTCCAACAGTCGATTTGTAGTGTAAGAGATTGTTTTTACCTTCTGAAAATGGAGAAACCTGAAAACTGTGCAAAATTGTGAAGTTTTCAGGTCTCAGAGAGTGTTCGGCCGAATTATTATTCGGACGAATAATTTTTTTCCGTAACAGAACTGTTATTTACAACAAAGGTTGTTCGACAGAAAAATCAAACGCAAAAATTTTTTCGTTAACCGGAAAAAAATAAAATTACGTTGTCTATGCTTGTATAAATAAAACTAAATAGATTCATTATTTTCGCACATTTTATTTTCGCATATGTCTGGTCAAAATATTTTTGAAGAGGTTTTCAAAGGAGATTTCTTTTGTAAAAGGTGTTTTTTTTACAAGGTATTTTTCTTCTTATTTCTTTCCAATGGGTACATTCAAAGAGTTTTTTTCAAATGCATTTTTATAAATGAGTTTTTATTCCAAGGTATTTTTCCTTTTTATTTCTTTGTAAAGGGTTTTTTTCCAATGTATTTTTGTAAAGAAGTTATTTCTTTGCAAGGGGTTTTTTCAAAGTATTTTCTTTCCAAAATATTTTTGCAAACAAATTTTTTTTTCAAAGTATTTTTCCAAGTAGTTTTTTCAAAGAAGGTTTCTTTCCAAGGGGTGCATTTAAAGAGTTTTTTTTTCAAGATATTTTTACAAAGAAGTTTTTATTTCAAGGTATTTTTTCCTTCTTATTTCTTTGAAAAATGTTTTTTCAAAAGTTGTTTTCCCAAGGTATTTTTGCAAATAAGTTATTTCTTTGCAAGAGGTTTTTTCAAAAAGTCTTTTCCAAAGTATTTTTGCATTTCTTATTTCTTTGCAAATGGTTTTTTCAAAGAGTTTTTTTTCCAATTTAATTTTGCAAAGAAGTTATTTCTTTACAAGGGGTTTTTTCAAAGTATTTTTTTTTCCAGATATTTTTGCAAAGGAGTTTTTTTTACAAAGTATTTTTCCAAGCGGTTTTTTCAAAGAAGGTTTCTTTCCAAGGGGTGCATTTAAAGAGTTTTTTTTCCAAGGTATTTTTGCAAAGAAGTTTTTATTTCAAGGTATTTTTGCAAAGGAGATGTATTTTTCTTTTTTATTTCTTTGAAAGGGTTTTTTTCAAAGAGTTGTTTTACCAAGGTGTTTTTGCAAAGGAGTTATTTCTTTGCAAGGGTTTTTTCAAAGAGTTTTTTTCAAGATATTTTTGCAAAGGAGATTTTTTTCCAAAGTATTTTTTCAAGTGGTTTTTTCAAATATGGTTTTTTTCCTATATATTTTTTCAAAGAAGTTTTTTTTTTTTTTTTTCAATGGTTTTTACAAAGAAGATTTCTTTACAAGGTGTTACTATTTTCCAATGGGTTTTTTCAAAGGAGATTTATTGTCAAGGAGTTCTTATTTCTTTCCAATAAGGTTTTTTTCAAAGGAGATTTCTTTTCAAAGGGTGTTTTCAAAGGAAATTTCTTTCCAATGAGTTTTTCTTCAAAAGACTCTCACAAGATTTTGATAAGATGAAGTAAATTTCAGTTTATGTTTTTATAAATTTCGTAATTGTTTTTAATTCTTAATTTTTTTTTACTATAAAGTGATGATTCTTTAATTTATCATCTATAGATTAAATAATCATGGGCAGTAAGAGAAACCATAAAAAATGTGATCGTAAACATGATGATGATGTTATTAATAGAGAAAAACAAAAACTCAAATATCATGCCAAAAGAGCAAGGGTTGCAGAAACGCAAGAAACAATTATTGAATATATAAATACAGATTTACATGATAATTTTGATTAAATGTAAATTGAAAATAGAGTACAAGAAGAACAAATTGAAGTTGAAGAGACCATTGTTGAAGATGTAAATAGTGATTTATATGCTAATGTTGATGAAGTCAATATTTAAGATCAAGTTCAAGATCCAAAAATTGGACCTGGTATGTATATATCATATATTTTCCAAATTCTTTTTTATAATGAATTGTATTTTTTGATATATGTTAAATTTAATTTAACTTAATGTATAGGACCTACTTTCACCATTGATGATGAAATGTTAGAAGACATTGATTGCGACAAATATGGAGAAAAAATACCTATACATGTTGCACGATATCGTGCTACAAAAATTTATGATGATATTCTCAAGGATTAGTCAATAGAAGGACAAACACAAATTTAGAGATGTTTATTAGTGTCGAAGAAGTTAGAAGGTGTTACGTCAATATTAGGTATTCACAAGGTGACAAAAGACTCGAAATTGAAACATAATGTGATAGAAAATATAGGTGATACAATAAAAAAATTTGAAAAATCTAGGAAGAAAGATACTAGTGCTACACGTAGAGCAATTCAAACAGCAATTGTTTAAGCTAGTACTAGAGAAAATCATTTGACAACACAACTAGCCAAAGCAGTTGGAACCTCAAGAAAGACATTATACAAACATAGCAAATTTAGAATGCAAATAGATAAAAATGATGAACTTTCTTGCTGGGAAATTATTTGTAGACAGCCTTACAAAGATAAAATGGGAGCAAGTGTTAAAGATATTGTATGGGAATATTGGTTGGCACATGCTTAAGTTTCACCAAATTCAAGGGATGTGATACGACAAAGAATATCAAGAAATGTATATGAAAGCTGTCCAAAACATATAATGGAAATGATACAAGTACAATTGTTCAATAAATTCAAGGAAGATCATCGTGGAATTAATGTGTCAATGACTACATTTGTGCAATAAAAATCATGGTATGTTAGACCTATTACTATATATGACACATGTTGTTGTCGTTATCATGTACACTTTCAATTATATTACGACACGTTTCTTGAATTCAGTAAAATGTTTTGGACAAATTCACCACCTCCACCCACAATACGTGAATTCATATCTCAAACTCTATGTGAGAGAGATCGCGATGAAGTATGTTATAATACGAAATGTGTCAATGGAAAACATTGTCATCGTTGTGGAAATCTGGTTTTATTCCACAATAAATATTCTATCGATAATGATTAGTCGCTGTCAAATGTATTCGTTGATTGGATAAGATATGAATACAACAATTATGCTACAAGTTCTAGTGATGCACATTCCGAAAGAATTGATTTGCAAGAAGATAAAATATGTGTGACAGATTTTCTCAAGAAATTTGAAAGTGAAATTTATAAATACACCAAGCATTCACATAGATCATGATGGAAAGACCTTCAATTCAAATAGTCTTGTGAAAATTTTCCACGCGGAACAATTTTGTCCGTGGTTGATTTTGCAAAAAGCTACACATTTGCTGCACAAAAAGAGATACAAAGTGAATACTATCATTCTAACCAAGTTTCGATATTTGTCCATATTCTAAATAGACATTCTCAACAGAATGTTGATGGCATTGAAAGCACGCGTGACAATCGAGATGTGATTAAAGAATACCACTTTTATATCAGCGATGATCGTACACACGATACACATTTTGTTCAGCATTGTATTGAAAATATTTTCTATGATTCACTAAAAATACGTAAAGTTAAATTCAATGAATATTGGATATGATCAGATGGATGTGTGGAACAATTTAAATCTTCACGATCATTTTTTTGGTTATGTTGACTTCATAAAGCGTTGAACATTAAACATCACTGGAATTTCTTTGAAACTGGACATGGAAAAGGTGAACATGATGGTGCAGAAGCATGAGTAAAAAGAGCACTTCGAAGATGACAAATGAACCATTCTTCTACACTATTTCATTCAGTTTCATAGGTTGTCCAATGGTGTGAATTAAATCTAAGCCATGATTATAATCAACAATCAAAAGATGTGTGTAGGTATGTACACTATTTTTTAATTTATATTAATTGTCAATTTTTAAAAATATACACTAAGATTTAAGTATATGTACACTAACATCAAAAGTTGTCATTTGTGATTTATTATTTATTGTGTAGGTTTTTTTGGCTTGTTGGGGTCAAAGATATAGATAGATCAATACCATACGAGGCTAGCACCATACATGGGACTAGAGATTTTCACTCTATTCAAACAAAATCCTTCCAAAACGTGTTTGCATTTGACAGTAGAAAGCAATCATGCTTTTGTCATATTTGCACTGAAAATGTTGAATCTACAGAATTTTATGAAAACATAACGAACAACTACGTAAAAAATTGGAAACACATAGAGATTAATCCAAAAGGAAAAATGCCACTAGCAAGCATAGAAGAATTAGAATCAGAAGAAATAGCAATATCATCTGATGGCGATAGAATTTCAGATCTGGTTAGAGAAGGTAATGAACTTACAACTTTTTTGTTGATTGTTGATTCTTGTCCATCACCTTATGTGTATAGTCAATTTAATTGATTTAAAAACTCTAACGCCAATTGTAATTTGCACAGGAGATGTTTTCGTTGTGATTGCACCTTTAGACAACAACGAAAATGTGAAATATTATTTGATGCGATGCACTGAAGGAAATATTAAGTCATTGGAGGACTACGATGACAACAGATTTACATACGAGAGAGGATCCATCACTTTAAAAGACTTTTTTTTTTCAGCAGACCCATATGACTGAAAATTATGTCTACTTTCAGGATTATGAACCTGATGTTATATGTTGTCAATATAGTCATTTAGTATGTGCATCTTGAATAAAATTGGTACAAGTTCCATCGAAAAAAAAAAAAGCTAAAAAATGGAAACTGTCCAAATATGACCATGAACAGATAATTGAGGACTACATTCCATTGCGATGTTTTTAACCATATCAAAAATGAGTTGATCGATGTTTTTGTCCATGTCAAATGTTGCGTACAGTATTTTTTTTCTTTGAACTATGACTATGATCTTGAATGTGAACTAGAATAAGAGTTTAAATGATTGTATTTTAGCATGCTGAAATGAATTCGAAAATTATTTGGTAATGAAAACTTTAATAAAAGTTGGAAGAAGTTGAAAAATGTTATATTTCAGTTATATGAAATGTTGTATTTAATGTGTAATTTTGTCTTAAAGTCTGTGTAAAGTACTTTATTTGGGTCCCCATATGTCTATTAGACCTCTTAAGGGATGAGATAACGGATGTGGATATCCCCATACTCCGCCCCGAATCTTTACTTTTGACTGAATGATGTAAGTGAGGAATCACCGAGAAACCTACCAGATTTTGTATTCACCTAATCCATTTCATGCTTCTCTAATGTACTTAATAATAAGAAATTATTATTCTTGATCCATTAGATGGGTTTATCCATTACTGGCTTTGTGGTGGGTTGAACAATTCATATAAATATGATCCGTGAGTTTTTTAGAATATCACTTGTGTAAGTTCACATAACTGAAATCATGGCAAATGGAGATAACAATCATTTAATTTTTAATCACAAGCAAAGATTTCAGGATTGTGAAGCTTATGCTAAATTAGAGCAATGATTATGTACAACAAACCGATGAAAATTCATCAAATTGTTGTCTAAAATCATTGCTCTAATTTAGCATAAGCTTCACAATCCTGTAATATTTGCTTATGATTAAAAACAAAAAATCGTTAAATCCCCATTTGTCATGATTTCAGCAGCATCTATAGTTCACCAACTAATAAAATGTACCTGGACATTGAAAATAGGAATCATTAATTAAAAATTGAAAGTATGAATCATTTATATAAATTTCAATTTATCATTTATATGAAATTCAAGTTTTATGTTGAAACCAAGATCATATATATCAAACAATTAAAAATATTGAAACCTTCACTAACATTCATTCTTAACATTCCTAACATTCATTCTAACATTCCTAACATTAGATTGCATCTATAAAAACTTCCTAATATTCATTTTTAACATTCCTGACATTCCTATGAAAACTTCCTAACATTCATTCTTAACGTTCCTAACATTCATTCTTAACATTTCTAACATTCCTATCAAAACTTTCTAACATTCATTCTTAATTTGAACCTAACATTCATTCTTAACATTCCTAACATTCATATAAAAACTTCCTAACATTCATTCTTAATGTTACTTCCAAGAAGTTCTTTCCTAACATTACTTCTTAATACCTTTCCAAGAAGTTACTTCTTAACATTCATTCTTGACATTCCTATCAAAACTTCCTAACATTAGATTGCACCTATCAAAACTTCCTAACATTCATTCTTAACATTCCTAACATTTCTATCAAAACTTCCTAATATTCATTCTTAACTTGAACCTAACATTCATTTTTAACATTCCTAACATTCTTATCAAAACTTCCTAACATTCATTCTTAATATTCCTAACATTCCTAACAAAAATTTCTAACATTCATTCTTAACATCCATTATTAACATTGCTAACATTCATTCTTGACATTCCAAACATCCATAATGTCTTAACATTTATTTTTAATATTCATAACATTCCTATCAAAACTTCCTAACATTCATTCTTAACATTCCTAATATTCATTCTTAACATTTCAAACATTCATAACAATAGATTGCACCTAACAAAACTTCCTAACATTCATTCTTAACATTCATAACCTTCCTATCAAAAATTCATAACATTCATTCTTAACACTCCTAACATTCATTCTTAACATTCCCAACATTCCTATCAAAACTTCTTAACATTCATCCCTAACATTCCTAACATTCCTATCAAAACTTCCTAACATTCCTATCATTATTTACATCTCCACACTGAAAATATTTTACATCTACATACATACATAAATTAAATAATACATACATTCATAAACATGCAAAAACATATTCTAAATATTTACCATACCAAATATGCTAAATAATTAACAAAAAAAAGTTAAATCATTTAAAGCAAATACAGAATATGTAAGTTCAATGTACATGTATATAATCCAAAAAAAACATTCATGAACATGTGAATTCAATGTACATATGTATAATCCAAAAAAAACATTCATGAACATGTGAGTTCAATGTACATATGTATAATCCAAAAATAAAGCTCCTCGATGTCCAAAACAACTACAATATATATATCAATAAAAAAATAGCAATATAAATCATTCTCTAAATGGAACTCCACCACTATCCTCCACTAGGGTCTTTCCTCGGACTCGACCCAACCTGCAATATGTATAAAAACAGATTATGAATATCATAAATTATTTAAACAATTTTAAACTAAATTCAAACATTAAAATATTAAACTTATATTAAAGAACAATTCAATTATTAACAAAATCACCTCAAATTCTCTAAATGCAAGTCCACCACTATCCTCCAATGGAGTCTTCCCTTTGCCTCGAAAAGATCGAAGAGACCCAAGCTACAACATGTATAAAATCAATTTATGAATCTCATAAATTATTTAAACTATTTTAAACTAAATTCAAAAAATTAAAATATTAAACTTATATATCAAAGAACAGTTCAATTATGAACAAAATTACCTCAGTGCCAACATCCACATCCATCAAGAAAATTATATCTTCACCGCCAATTTCCATATGTTTTCTTCCCTAAAATTTAAATTTTGTTAATAAATAAAACATAGTGCAAGCAAAAAAAATTAAAATTAAGTAATTAACTTAAAACCAAAACAAAAAAATTAAAATCATTAGCTCACAAGAGATGGAAAATCATCTAAAAAGTTCGAATCTAAAGTAACCTGCATGGATAAGTCAAATTAAGAATAAGATACATAGTTAAATAAATAAATGATAAAATATCTTTCAAACATAAATATAAATATGTAAATAATAAATATACCCCTCCAAGATGCTATTCTAGATTTTCTACATTTTCACTAGTGGACACTCGAAAATTATGTTCATTCAACATTCTAGAAAACTGCAACCAATAAACATTTACGTAATATATTTATTACTATACATCAAAACATGCATAATATCATACATAGATATAATGTAACAAAAAGTTCAATTCAAAATGAATAAAAAAAGTAAATAGATTGAAAGTACACAAACCTCTCATAAACTCGATGTGTCATTAGATAGGACATCCGAAGCTATATCACGACAAATCTTAGCATAAGCCTTGAGATCTTTAATGCTCATTCCATCTAACTCATCATTCGTTTTGTAAACAAAATTTTGTCGAATAGTGGCTCGAGCCCTCTCTCGACTCAATCCCATATCAACTCCTATAAATGCCGAAGTTAAACCTTCAGCAACAGCATGCCTTGCAGTTGTCCCAAGTTGTGATGTGGGCTACATCTTCGATTTGTATGTCACAAGCCTAGGTGGGAGAGATATCTGAGGTGGAGGTCGAAGAGTAGTGGGATCTATAGAACACCTTTTCTATTGTATATTTGCCCCTTTCCAACTCCATAAGGCTTCATATTTAAAAAAAATTGGTATAAATATTTTTTGCAAAATAATTAGAAACCTCATCATTCCATGGCAACTGACCATAGGCTGCAAGGAACCGATCATTTAAATGATGTGAAAGATGAAGGTGCTTAAAATATTGCACTTTCAATACTTTTCGCTTTAGGACCTCTTTGAAGTTAAACATTGAGTTGGCCTGTTCTTTGGTCACTCTCTCCTTCACAACATCCCACTTATCTGGATCCATCACTTGGGTCTTTCTTCTCCGCATCAAGTCAACAAAGCCATCTATTGTTGTTCCAAGATCCTCAGATACCTCAATGAATTTTTGTAATGATCGCAAAACCATCTCTAAAATTTGTCTGTTCTCTGGAGGGAGATACAAACTAGAAAGATCACGTTGCAGCTTGTCATAGTGAGATCTACAACTTTCAAGGGTTTTTTGTGGAAGACCACTTTCCCATAGAAGATCCTCAGGTAAATCAGATGGATAAGTCGTTATGGGTGTACAACCCTCGGCTAGTTCAACATATTACATCCTGGCTCAACCTTCGTCACCCTGTGTAGAATGACGAGCCTCTTGGGGACCTTGCTCTGCACCCATGTCTGTCTCCCTTGCTCGATCTTCCTCCCTCTCTATAGAATTACAAACCTCTTCTCGACTATGCTCTGCTTCAAATACAAACAGATTTATGTGTAAACATGTACAAACTGTGTACACACAAAAATATAATTTATACATGTATTAAAAGATTGATGTTCGTACCGACAAAAGGTCAAGATCGACGTTCTCCCACAGAAGATAAAGGGGAATCATCTGTACTCCTATCGCCTCGCTGATGATCAGATGAATGTGAACTGTACAATAAGCTTGAATCCCGAGGTGAAGTCGATAACCTTCGATTATCAATTGGGACACCAACTCCCGAAGAATGTGATGACCTCCTATGCTTTTGCCTCGAAGACTCCTCTTTTTCTATTTGATATGATATCTACACTTACACAACTATCGACTCATAACATATACAAATTCTACATGTTAATTCTACAAATTCTAAGACCTAGCTGCTAAAGAAACTAAGTTCTTTAATAAGGACCTAGATATACCTAATATCATCTAATAGTTCTTAAAATGAGTATAGCTAATATTGTTGGATGTATGAGGAATTAATGTGCCAATCTTTTAAGTGTTTTTTATGTCTTAAATGAATGGAACCAATATGGTTAAATATTAAGTGAAAGGTTACACTTCTTTATGTCAAGAAATCAGTAACCAATGACAATACTACTATGCTTTCCATATTAGAGCTTATGCAAATTATAATTTAGCTTAAGCCTCTACTAAAGCCCAATCATTACACTAGCTTACCTTATATCGCCATATTCAATCACAACCAATACTTAACTAGTCTGGATCCCATTAAAGTAGACTACATTATAAGATCTAGAAGTTGTTATAGTGAACAAGCTGTGGATTACGAGTAGAAGTGAATCATTGATTACAATTACATAATATAAGCTTATTTCCATTGCTATTACAGTCCTAACAAGAGCTTAGAGCTTACTTAGAATTGAACCACTAGTGCTTTGATATCATGATTTGAACAAGGTTACTACTAATAATCATAATGCATATGATATGTTAATACTGATCATACCTAAGCTTTTAATAGTGTTAATTAAATACCCTACTAGTTCCAATTATAATTAAATACCCTAATCATTGATTACAATTATATAATATAAGTTTATTTCCATTGCTATTACAATCCTAACAAGAGCTTAGAGATTACTTAGAATTGAACAACTAGTGCTTTGATATCATGATTTGAACAAGGTTACAACTAATAATTAGAATACATATGTTAATACTGGTCATACCTAAGCTTTTAATAGTGTTAATTAAATACCTTTCTAGTTCTGTCCAATACTGGTAATATAAGCAAATCAATAGTTATAAGTATTAGATGTGTACTAGTCTCTATGTAGGTGTAAGCCAAAACAAACCTAATAGAGTTTAAGTAACTTATGACACTATTGTTACTACCCTAATCAAACAATTCTATTACCTACTAACACTTATTGTATCTACGAGGTTATTGGAATTACACGTAACATGATGTTCATTACTGATAAAGATCCTCTTTTTAATAGAAGTTCTTCATAAAATGGGCTCGATAGATCATGGCTATTAATGATTATACCTAGGAGGTACTAGAATTCATATGAGATATGTAGCTTGCATTACCTCCTAATGTTGCATGGGGAGAGATAGGTAAAAAAATATTTATATATATATTATGTGATCTTTATGTTTTTTATTTGAGCAATTGCAATTATTTCTGTGGAAAAAACATTACTGATACAAATGTTGCTCTAACATAGATCTGATCAATTAAGAATAAGGAATATCTGTGATATAGGAGATGTGGTAGAAAAGAGGATATAAAGCAAGTGAAGAAAGAACTTTACATGTAGTGCAAAAGAAACATTGAGGGACTGGAACTCTGTTAATGAACAAAGACTCTATTCATGAATAGAGTGTTGGGATATTCCTATACTCCATCCTAGTCCTGACAACATTTTACATTTTTTTATTTTCAGTCATGCATGCAATCATGATTTTGCATGCATCCCAATCATCAGTCCCAGCACCTAGCCCTCAGTTAGCTAGCCCCAGGAGCTTCTTTCTGATCAGTTTTAGCCCTCCTAGTGCTTAGTGCGCCCTGCATGCAATTGCATGCATCCCAGTCGCCCTCTTTCACCTACCAATCAGTTGCACTTCAGTTAGTTGAGTTGTCTTTAGATCTTTCCTTGATTTAAGGCTAGATTGACTCTCAACTGACTGTATCACTCTGACGGACCTACAGTGAGACTAGACTTCCTATTATGACTCCAGTTAGCTCCTCATGCGCCCTCCACTGAGCCTCCTTCATTCAGTTAGTGCCTCCATGTGCTAGTTACACCTACCACACTCAGTTAGACTCAGTTTGACATATGGTTGACCATTACTTGTGCATTGATGACTCCACTGATGATGATCAGGACTTCTAGTTGTGCTTTGATGACACTCCATTGATCTGATGATCAGTCCATGAAGGATAATTCGAATTTCCACCTTGGCATTTGAATCCTCTCACCATTGTATTATTTATTGTTCATATTATGATTAATGAATTAGTGTGTGATGTTATTCCGCTTCTATTCGAGTTATACTGTATCATAATTATGTACCTCTATTAGACTGCATTGTTCACTATTCTTTTGTTTTTCTGCTTAATCTTCTTGTGAGGTATACATCACCTCTTAGATCTGTCGTGAGGATTTTCACATGGTATTAGAGCATGTTGAGAGTATTGTCTATCTCCATTCCTGAGAGTTTTTTGCGGGTTATTATCAAGATTTCGAGTAAAGTAGTTGTAGAAGTAGCAGTTGCAGACATTTTCTATTGTTTTTGTAGGTCTTCTGAAACAACTTCCATGAATTCAAAAGGAATTACTTCTCTTTCTCCATTCAACTATGATGAATGGAAACCATAGATGATAACACATTTGAAGAGAAATGGTCTCTTTGATTATTGTTTTGAAAGAGAGTTCGAATCCTCTGAAGAAGAGAATGACTGGTTAAATGAAGGTGAAAGAGCATCTGCAGCCATGTTGTTTGCTATGTCTCGATGCATGGTACACCACTTCTTTTCTGTTGAATCTCCAAAAGAGCTATGGGCCCATCTGGATGAAAGATTTGGCAAACAGAATGAAGGGATTGGTCCAAACCATTTCGAGAGCAAGCAAAGTGATGCATTCGCCCTCCTTGATGGTCTCTCTAATCATGAATCAGTATCAAACATATATCATATTGAAGTTGTCTACAAAGAAGAAGAACTTGCAGATTCTACACTCATGCTCCAAATTTCTTCTATTTCGAATCTTATGCCAGCTCACACTCTAGAAACTGCAGAGGTTCTTAAATCCTCTCTTGCAACAGAGTCTGTTGGTTTGCATCATGATCTATTGAATGTTTCGGAGGTCAAATCAACAATTGGAGGTAATGCATTCGCTCTCCTTGATCACTCACCTCTTATTTAATACTGTAAGATCATTTTTTCATGCTCTCAGAAGTTTATTGAAGATGAAGGCCATTTCCATTCGCTTGGGATAATTTCTCATGCATTTCATGGTTTAGATATCACTTCTAATGGTTCAAAGGAGATCTTAAGAAACCATTTTTCAAGTCTTGGATCTGATTTGGATTCCACGCAATCACTAACATTTGATGGTATTTTGGGCATAATCTAACCCATGATGGTTCGAAGGAGAAAACAAAAGACTATCTACACATTCATGGATTTGATCCTATCTCAGCTGATTCGAATCACAGGTTCCAGGATCATCCTCATACTTTTGGATTTGTTCTCATTACATTCGATCTGAAGAGCAAGTACAAGCACATTTTTTTTAGCATGAACCACTTCTTCCTAAGAAGAAGATACCTCTAGACATATGACCGAGCATCACACCTGCTTGAGTTTAGAGCATTTATTCTTGGTGTGCCCTGCAGTCTATTTTGAGGGGGGGTATTTTTACCATGAGTTTTTCCCCATTTCCTCTATTTATTGACCGTTATTATTATTCATTGTATTGGGTGACCTTTGGTCTCAGTTACCAGGGACCAGGATGGATTAAGGGGGGTTGTTGGGATATTCCTATACTCCAGCCTAGTTCTAACAACATTTTCCATTCTTGCCTTTTTAGTCATGCATGCATTTTGCATGCAGTCATGATTTTGCATGCATGCATGCAATTGCATGCATCCCAGTCATCAATCCCAACACCTAGCCCCGAGAGCTTCTTTCTTATCAGTTTTATCCCTCCTAGTGCTTAGTGCACCCTGTATGCAATTGCATGCATCCCAATCGCCCTCTCTCACCTACCACTCAGTTGCACTTCAGTTAGTTGAGTTATCTTTAGATATTTCCTTGATTTAAGGCTAGATTGACTCTCAACTGGCTGTATCACTTCGATGGAGCTCCAGTGAGACTAGACTTCCTATTCCGACTCCAGTTATCTCCTTATGTGCCCTCCATTGAGCCTCCTTCATTCAGTTAGTGCCTCCATGTGCCAATTGTTAAATTTTTAGTATTAAATTACAATACTATAGGATCTTTGATGAGAGAATAACATCTACAGTATATCAATGCATGACAATCATAATATGACAAGCATCACAAGCATCACAAGAATCAAAAGCATAGATACAAGAGACACAGAGTTTCCATGGGGAAAACCCTAAGGTGAAAAACCCCACAACTTCCTCAGAGATAGAGAGAGCAATGGCTCAACCAAAATACAACCAAATAACACTGAGATAGTCTCCTAGCAGATGATCCTCCTCCTCCTCACTAGTGCGCCACTTTTCAGAGAGAGAGATAGTTACTTTTTCGAGTGAGTAAAATAGAGATCTCCTATCTCTATTTATACTCACATTTTTGCCCAGTGACCTACTGGGGCCGACTTGTCTACTTGGATACATCCACATTATATTATATATTAATTAGGGCCGACCCCATAAGGTGGTCTAATAACCCATCGGCAAGTACACACACTTGCGACACTTGTCAATCCACATGACGACACTTCCTTATAGAGGAATAACACATCTCTTATAAGGGTACAATAAATATAAATATAATACACAGATGAAATACATTCCAAAGTTACATATACATCAACACTCCCTCTTAACTAGGAAGGTATTTCTCAACACAGATCTGCTAGACAAGTCTTCTTCTCTGGATCATCGTCATCGATGCATCGTCGTCATCATCGTTACTGCTGCTACTATCTCAACCAATCTCTGACTCTACTCGTCATAGGAAGTTCTACAGAGCCAGTCCTTTTTCATACTGGATGTAGGCCCACCACCTGCAGGTCTTCGTCATCACTGGCCATACTGTGGAATCCTCAGGACTTATTATGTGCGTCACAAAACCTCGAAAGAGCATCCCAGGATGTTACGCGTACACAACTCCGACCTGTAGGATCTCCCAGGGCGCTATTACATGTGACCCCACCACAAAACCTCGAAAGAGCATCTCAGGATGTTACGGGTACACAACTCCGACCTGAAATATCCCAGGGCACAAATTACATGTGGTCCACCACAAAACCTAGCAAGAGCATCTCAGGATGTTACGGGTACACAACTCCGACCTGAAATCTCCCAGGGCACAAATTACATGTGGTCATGGAAAAACCTCGCAAGAGCATCTCAGGATGTTACGGGTACACAACTCCGACCTGAAATCTCCCAGGGCCCAAATTACATGCCATAGGACAAAACCTCGCAAGAGCATCTCAGGATGTTACGGGTACACAACTCCGACCTGAGATCTCCCAGGGCGCTATTACATGTCCTCCCAGAGCAATGTCTCGAAAGAGCATCCCAGGCTGTTACGGGTACACAACTCCGACCTATAGGATCTCCCAGACATGCTCATCTGCACAACCTGATCCACGGCCATAGAGTATCAACCTGATACTCACCATACATCATCCTGATGTACTCATGATCGTCCTGATCATCATCACTGCAACGTCCTGCTGCATGTCATCTGGAGCAACATCCTGAAGCTCATCATCCATGATCATCCTGATCATCACTGCAACATCCTGCTGCATGTCATCTGGAGCAACATCCTGAAGCTCATCATCCATGATCATCTTGATCATCAATGCATCCACCTGATGCATACCAAGTATCTACCTGATACATATCTTCATACATGATCCACCTGATCATCAATGCATCCACCTGATGCATACCGAGTATCTACCTGATACATGATACATATCACCATACATGATCCACCTGATCATACAATGTATCCACCTGATACATATACAGATACATGGTCCAAGCATCCAACATGATGCACATACATACATAAATGATCCACCTGATCATATCCAGCATCCAACATGATGCATACATACATACATAAAAATGATCCAACTGATCATATCCAGCATCCAACATGATGCGTACATACATACATAAAAATGATCCAACTGATCATATCCAGCAGAAACCAGAACATCATCCTGATGCCCATTATCTAGCACTTACATCCACAGCCATGTGAAGGATCCTCCTTCCAACATGCTTGGAATGGCTTCAACAAATGTGTCCATCACTTCTTCCTCGAAGTGTCCTCGATCTGAAGAACACCAAGCCTCTCTCTGAAGTACTCGAACTTCACTCTGGTTAGTGGCTTCGTCAGCACATCTGTAATCTGCTCGTCCGTTGCAACATACAGAAGCTCCACAGCTCCTCTCTGCACCATATTCCTGATATAGTGATATTTGATCTCTATGTGTTTCGACCTATCATGAAACACTGGGTTCTCGGACAGCTTCACACAACTCTAGTTATCACAGAAGATACCAGTAGCCTCCAACGGGAGATCAAATAACTTAGACAGTATCTTCCGTAGCCATACTGCCTCACAACTAGCTGAGCAGGCTGCAACATACTCTGCCTCAGCTGTACTCAGTGCTACGCGGGACTGCTTCCTGCTAAACCAAGAGATCGCACCTGATCCCATACTGAAGCAACACCCAGATGTGCTCTTCCTATTTGCAGCACTGCCAGCCCAATCTGAATCAACATAACCCTGCATGTTAAACTTTTGATTCGCCTCATACCTGAGCCCATAATCCAGTGTACCCTTCAGGTACCTCAGAACATGCTTTACAGCAACCAGGTGAACACTCCTCGGATCCGTCAGGAACTGGCTCAATGTGTTCACAGCAAAGCAAATGTCTGGTCTAGTGTTCGTCAGGTACATCAAGGACCCAATCATCTGACGATACATAGAGACATCAATCGACTCAGATGAAGCATCACATAGAAAATTCAGATTCGATGCCATAGGTGTGGCCATGGCCTTGCAATCCATCATCCCGAATCTCTTTAGGATATCTACTGTGTACTTCCCTTGACCAAGGAAGATCCCACCTGTACTCTGCCACACCTCCATACCTAAGAAATAGTGCATCATTCCCAAATCTTTCATATCGAATTTAGCAGCAAGCTTCCTCTTAGTATCTACAATCAGTCTGTCATCTCCTGTTACAAATAAGTCATCCACATACAGGAGTAGAATCACAGGATTCCCTTCCTCAACCTTGTAGTAAAGGTTGGAATCCGCTTTACTCTTGGTAAAGCCCAAACTAGATAGGAAACTTTTCATCCTACCATACCAGGTTCTGGGAGCTTGCTTCAAGCCATACAAGGCTTTCTTCAATCTACACACATATGACTCCCTGTCAGGTCTTGGGACTACATCCCAAACATCTTCTTCATGATCTACGAATCATGGCATTCCATTTCTTCATCCCACATCCTGAGAACTTCAATATCTTCAATAGATATCTTTGTTGCTGGAACAAATGTTGTAGTCCTTTTGTAGGTGAAGATATACGGTCTTTCCTACAAAACAAGTTAAATTGCATGATTAGAAACATCTCATAATTTTCAGAACAAATTCTTTACACATAAAGAAATATGTCATGCAGTCATGCAGTTATCTTAGCCAATGCTTCAATACAACATTTATCCATGTTCCACAAATTTCTAGATGCCTTCCAGTCTCTACCAGAACATTGTTAAGAGTTTGCACTACTCCCAACATGTCAGCAAAGAGGTTTCATTCTAGATAAGTAGCACTGGAATGTTGTACAGTGCCATAAGCCACTTACCCATCACATGCATATTAGTAGTATACTGTTCATTAATGCAATCATTCAAATATGCACAATACATCTCCTAAGTCTAGGAACATAAGCATAATATTATTAAACAAACAAAATAGGCAAGAAATGATAATTGAAATACTTATCTTTGTTTGTTTGTTTGGGTGGACTCCCTCTGAGTCTTTGCTTCCTGGTAGGAGCTGCTGAAGTAGCTTCTTCTACACCTTTCTGTTGTGGAATGTAGGAAGATGGTCAACTCCCTCTGAAGATCTTCATCCTTGCAGGAGCTGCTGGAGTGTACTCCCTTTTAATATTTGCTTCCTGGATTACCTATCCTTATATTCATCTTTGCTGACATCAATATTCTTGAACCCAGAAAAGACCTCTTCTGGTGTCTTGTTGTCCAATATCTTGTGGGGAGTTCTGTTCTGCACATATACAACTGTTCTAACTGCTTCTGCCCATAGATGCATAGGAAGATCCTGGTCATGCAACATTGCCCTTGTTGCTTCCATGATAGTTATGTTCTTCCTTTCTGCAACTCCATTCTGTTGAGGATTATAAGGAGCAGTCAACTCCCTCTTAATCCCTGAATCACTGCAAAGCTTCTTGAAGTCATTTGAGGTGAATTCTCCACCATTGTCAGATCTGAATGTCTTGATTTTCTTTTTAGTTTGATTCTCCATCAAGGTTTTGAATTCCTTGAATTTATCAAGCACCTCATCTTTTCCCTTCAAGAAGTATACCCAAGTATTCCTGGAGAAGTCATCGATAAATGATACATAGTAAACATACCCACTCAGGGAGCTGGATGACATAGGGCCACATACATCTGAGTGGATGATTTCCAGGATGTCTTTTACCTTGCTTTCACTACTTGGGAAAGCCTTCTTAATGTTCTTACCTTTTGCACATCCTTTGCAAACACCTTTATGTTTGGTCTTGATTTCAGGAAGACCCTCTACTGCCTTGCTTGCAATTGGAAGTGCCCTATAGTGCATATGAGCAAGTCTTCTATGCCAAAGTTCACTTGGCTCCATGGATTCATGTACCATGGCATGTTCAGGTTGTCCCTTCAATTTATACAAGCCTCCCTCTTGCCCTCCAATCACTACTGCATCATCTATGGTCTTTCCCTTTGGCCACATTAGGACTTGGCCATCCACAAATGCAACCCTCATACCTTTTGCATACAATGCAGAGATGGAGAGTAAGTTCTTCTTGAGCCCAGGTACATAAAGTACTTCTTTCATCTTCAATGATTTTCCAGAATCTAGGTTGTAGGAGGCTTCACCACTTCCTTTGATTGGGTATTGATAATCATCCCCAAGTTTCACCTTATGGGGTGATTCATGTTCAGATAGGTTCACAAAGGATTCTTTAAACCCAGTCATGTGTTTGGAAGCCCGACTATCAATCAACCAATCATTACATCCATGGGAGATGGTACCTGCAAGAGCAGAAATTAGAACATATTCTTCTTCACTTGATGAGTCATCATCACTACTACTTTCTGCCCTAGCCTTCTTCTTTGGAGGTTCATCATCTTCGGCAGCATGAGAATGAAACCTTCTTTTGCTGCCCTTCTTCTTCTTACTGGAGTTGTTGTTATTATCCCTTTTGTTCTTGGGACAATCTGAAGCAAAGTGACCCTTCTCATTGCATGTGAAGCATCTTAGGTCCTTCTTACTCTTTTGATGGAATCTTTTGTGGTGAGAGTGATCCTTCTTGGTTTTGCTTCTCTTGGTGTGAGCTGCAAGAGCTTGATCTTCTCCTCCCATCTTTTCCTCATGAGCTATGAGTCTAGCTTCTTCTTGAGAGCATTCTTCCCTCAATCTATTGAAGGAGATCAATTTCTTCCTTGCACAAATTCCTTGAATAAAAGAATCCCATGACCTGGGTAGGCCATTTAGAGTGGTCATCACTACTTCACCATTCTCCACCATTTCATCTACTGATTCTAATTGTTCCTTAATCTGGGAGACCCTTGAAAAGTAAGATTGAATGGTTTCTCCATTCTGAAACTTCACTGCTTTCAATTGGTTCCGCAGGGTCATCTTCCGATTTATGTTCTTTCCTTCAAATAGCTTGGTCAAGGATTCAAACATCTCTTTGGGTGTCTTAAGAGAAGACACATGAGGTATGAGATGGTCTTTGATAGAATCAACAATGATTCTCTTTGCCTTGACCAAGTTCTTCTTGTGCAATGCCTTGGATTCTTTATCCTCTGGGATAGGGATGTCTTCTTTCACATATGAGTCCAACTCATTCTCTTCCAGGATTAACCCAATCCTATACTTCCAGGCTCGGAAGTTATCAGCCCCTTCAAGCTTATCCTCAAGCTTAGTGTGGAGAGACATCTTTAAGAGTACTTCAAATGAAAATAGAAAAGATTTAGGACTTACCACTTGAAGTGCTGAAAATTGGATCTGGTCTCGGATTAGGGTTTGTCAGAGAAACCCTAAAAATTCAAAATGTGAATTTTAAAATTCTGAAAGGATAGAAATATGCGCCTGGGAGAGCTGATCAGCCTAGTACATTCAGAATTTGAGATCAACAAAGTCTTGCCCTTCAAAATTGCCTTTTTGTCCTCCCAGGTTCACTAGGGAGAGCCCTGAATTAGGGTTTGAGTTTCCCGGAGATCTACCCAGCCAAAAATCTCGATCCAAAGCTCTAACCTTCGATATTTGCAAGGAGCTTCCAGCTGTGCCTTCAGTTTCCAGAAATTCCTATTTTTGTGGAAACCCTAATTTTTAGGGCCAAATCTAAAAATGCTCGGAATTGAATTCTGATTGGACAGATAGATGCGCCTTGATGAGTAGATCCAATCTACTATACTGAATTTCAAAAATCTGTGGATAGAAACCCAATAAACAAGGAATACAAGCTTCCGTCACTGCAAAATGTCTTCTTCTCAGTTAAGCTCTGATACCATGTTAAATTTTTAGTATTAAATTACAATACTATAGGATCTTTGCTGAGAGAATAACATCTACATTATATCAATGCATGACAATCATAATATGACAAGCATCACAAGCATCACAAGAATCAAAAGCATAGAGACAAGAGACACAGAGTTTTCGTGGGGAAAACCCTAAGGTGAAAAACCCCACAACTTCCTCAGAGATAGAGAGAGCAATGGCTCAACCAAAATACAACCAAATAACACTGAGATAGTCTCCTAGCAGATGATCCTCCTCCTCCTCACTAGTGCGCCACTTTTCAGAGAGAGAGATAGTTACTTTTTCGAGTGAGTAAAATAGAGATCTCCTATCTCTATTTATACTCACATTTTTGCCCAGTGACCTACTGGGGCCGACTTGTCTACTTGGATACATCCACATTATATTATATATTAATTAGGGCCGACCCCATAAGGTGGTCTAATAACCCATCGGCAAGTACACACACTTGCGACACTTGTCAATCCACATGACGACACTTCCTTATAGAGGAATAACACATCTCTTATAAGGGTACAATAAATATATATATAATACACAGATGAAATGCATTCTGAAGTTACATATACATCAACACCAATTAAACCTACCAAACTCAGTTAGACTCAGTTTGACATCTGGTTGACAGTTACTTGTGCATTGATGACTCCACTGATGATGATCAGGACTTCTAGTTGTACTTTGATGACACTCCATTGATCTGATGATCACTCCATGAAGGCTAATTCGAATTGCCACCTTGGCATTTGAATCCTCTCACCATTGTATTATTTATTGTTCATATTATGATTAATGAATTAGTGTGTGATGTTATTCTGCTTCTATCCGAGTTCTACTATATCATAATTCTGTTGCTCTTTTACACTGCATTGTTCACTCTTCTTCTATTTTCCTACTTAATCTTCTTGTGAGGTATACATCATCTCTTAGATCTGCTGTGAGAATTTTCACATGGTATCAGAGCATGTTGAGAGTATTGTCTATCTCCATTCCTGATATTTTTTTGCAGGTTATTATTAAGATTTCGAGTACAGCAATTGCAGCAGTTTCTGCACTTTTGTAGCAGTAGCGGTTGCAAACATTTTCTATTGTTTTTGTAGGTTTTCTGAAACAACTTTCATGAATTCGGAAGGAATTACTCCTCTTTCTCCATTCAACTATGATGAATGGAAACCACATATGATAGAACATTTGAAGAGAAATGGTCTCTTTGATTATTGTTTTGAAAGAGAGTTCGAATCCTCTGAAGAAGAGAATTACTGGTTAAATGAAGGTGAAAGAGCATCTACAACCATGTTTTTTTCTATGTCTCGATGTATGGTACACCACTTCTTTTCTGCTGAATCTCCAAAAGAGCTATGGGCCCATATGGATGAAATATTTGGCAAACAGAATGAAGGGATTGGTCCAAACCATTTTGAGAGAAAGCAAAGTGATGCATTCGCCCTCCTTGATGGTCTCTCTAATCATGAATCAGTATCAAACATATATCATATTGAAGGTTTCTACAAAGAAGAAGAACTTGCAGATTCTACACTCATGCTCCAAATTTCTTCTATTTCGAATTCTGTGCCAGCTCACACTCTAGAAACTGTAGAGGTTCTTAAATCCTCTCTTCCACTAGAGTCTGTTGGTTTGCATCATGATCTATTGAATGTTTCGGAGGTCGAATCAGCAATTGGAGGTACTACATTCGCTCTCCTTGATCACTCACCTCTTATTTACTATTGTAAGATCATTTTTTCATGCTCTCAGAAGTTTATTGAAGGTGAAGGCCATTGCCATTCGCTTGGGATAATTTCTCATGCATTTCATGGTTTAGATCTCACCTCTCACCTCTAATGGTTCAAAGGAGATCTTAAGAAACCATCTTTCAAGTCTTGGATCTGATTTGGATTCCACGCAATCACTGACATTTGATGGTCTTTTGGCATAATCTCACCCATGATGGTTCGAAGGAGAAAAAAAAAGACTATCTACACATTCATGGATTTGATCCTACCTGAGTTGATTCGAATCACAGGTTCCAGGATCATCCTCATACTTTTGGATTTGTTCTCATCACATTCGATCTGAAGAGAAAGTACAAGCACATGCTTTTTGAGCATGAACCACTTCTTCCCAAGAAGAAGATACCTCTAGACATATGACCAAGCATCACACCTGCTTGAGTTTGGAGCATTTATTTTTGGTGTGCACTGCAGTCTATTTTGAGGTCGAGTATCTTTCCCATGAGGTTTTCCCCATTTCCTCGATTTATTGACTGTTATTATTATTCATTGTATTGGGTGACCTTTGGTCTCAGTTACCAGGGCCCAGGATGGATTAAGGGGGGGTGTTGGGATATTCCTATACTCCAGCCTAGTCCTAACTACATTTTCCATTTTTGCATTTTCAGTCATGCATGCATTTTGCATGCATGCATGCATGCAATTGCATGCATCCCAATCATCAGTCCCAGCACCTAGCCCTCAATTAGCTATCCCCGGGAGCTTCTTTCAGATCAGTTTTATCCCTCCTAGTGCTTAGTGCGCCTTGCATGCAATTGCATGCATTCCAGTCGCCCTCTCTCACCTACAACTTAGTTGCTCTTCAGTTAGTTGAGTTATCTTTAGATCTTTCCTTGATTTAAGGCTAGATTGACTCTGAACTAACTGTATCACTCCGATGGAGCTGCAATGAGACTAGACTTCCTATTCTGACTCCAGTTAGCTCCTCATGCGCTCTCCACTGAGCCTCCTTCATTCAGTTAGTGCCTCCATGTGCCAATTACACCTACCAAACTCAGTTAGACTCAGTTTGACATATGGTTGACAGTTACTTGTGCATTGATGACTCCACTGATGATGATCAAGACTTCTAGTTGTGCTTTGATGACACTCCATTGATCTGATGATCACTCCATGAAGGATAATTCGAATTTCCACCATGGCATTCGAATCCTCTCACCATTGTATTATTTATTGTTCATATTATGATTAATGAATTAGTGTGTGATGTTATTCCTCTTCTATCCAAGTTCTACTGTATCATAATTATGTTGCTCTTTTACACTGCATTGTTCACTCTTCTTCTATTTTCCTACTTAATATTCTTGTGAGGTATACATTATCTCTTAGATCTGCTGTGAGGATTTTCACATGGTATTAGAGCATGTTGAGATTATTGTCTATCTCTATTCCTGAGAGTTTTTTGCAGGTTATTATCAAGATTTCAAGTACAGTAGTTGCAGGAGTTTCTGCACTTTTGCAGCAGTAGCAGTTGCAGACATTTTCTATTGTTTTTGCAGGTCTTCTGAAACAACTTCCATGAATTCGGAAGGAATTACTCCTCTTTCTCCATTCAACTACGATGAATGGATACCACAGATGATAGCACATTTGAAGAGAAATGGTCTCTTTGATTATTGTTTTGAAAGAGAGTTTGAATCCTCTGAAGAAGAGAATGACTGGTTAAATGAAGGTGAAGGAGCATTTGTAGCCATGTTGTTTGCTATGTCTCGATGCATGGTACACCACTTATTTTCTGCTGAATCTTCAAAAGAGATATGGGCCCATCTAGATGAAATATTTGGAAAACATAATGAAGGGATTGGTCCAAAACATTTCAAGAGCAAGCAAAGTGATGCATTTCCCTCCTTGATGGTCTCTCTGATCATGAATCAATATCAAACATATCTCATATTGAAGTTGTCTACAAAGAAGAAGAACTTGCAAATTCTACACTCATGCTCCAAATTTCTTCTATTTCGAATTCTGTGCCAGCTCACACTCTAGAAATTGCAGAGGTTCTTAAATCCTCTCTTGCACCAGAGTCCGTTGGTTTGCATCATGATCTATTGAATGTTTCGGAGGTCAAATCAGCAATTGGAGGTAATGCATTCGCTCTCCTTGATCACTCACCTCTTATTTACTACTGTAAGATCATTTTTTCATGCTCTTAGAAGTTTATTGAAGATGAAGGCCATTGCCATTCGCTTGGGATAATTTTTCATGCATTTCATGGTTTATATCTCACCTCTAATGGTTCAAAGGAGATCAAGTCTTGGATCTGATTTGGATTCCAAGAAAACACTAACATTTGATAGATCTTTTGGGCATAATCTCACCCCTGATGGTTCGAAGGAGAAAACAAAAGACTATCTACACATTCATGGATTTGATCCTACCTGAGTTGATTCGAATCATAGGTTCCAGGATCATCCTTATACTTTTGGATTTGTTCTCATCACATTCGATCTGAAGAGCAAGTACAAGCACATGCTTTTTGAGCATGAACCACTTCTTCCTATGAAGAAGAAGATACCTCCAGACATATGACCAAGCATCACACCTGCTTGATTTTGGAGCATTTATTTTTGGTGTGCCCTATAGTCTATTTTGAGGGGGGGTATTTTTCCCATGAGGTTTTCCCCATTTCCTCGGTTTATTGACTGTTATTATTATTCATTGTATTGGGTGACCTTTGGTCTCAGTTAGTAGGCCCTAGGATGGATTAAGGGGGGGTGTTGGTATATTCCTATACTCCATCCTAGTCCTAACAACATTTTCAATTTTTGCATTTTTTGTCATGCGTGCATTTTGCATGCAGTCATGATTTTGCATGCATGCATGCCAGTCATCAATCCTAGCACCTAGCCCTCAGTTAGCTAGCCCTAGGAGCTTCTTTCTGACCAGTTTTAGCCCTCCTAGTGCTTAGTGCGCCCTGTATGCACTTGCATGCATCCCAGTCGCCCTCTCTCACCTACCACTCAGTTGCACTTCAGTTAGTTGAGTTATCTTTAGATATTTCCTTGATTTAAGGCTAGATTGAATCTCAACTGACTGTATCACTCCGATGACCTCCAATGAGACTAGACTTCCTATTATGACTCCAGTTATCTCCTCATGCGCCCTCCACTGAGCCTACTTCATTCAATTAGTGCCTCCATGTGCCAGTTACACCTACCACACTCAGTTAGACTCAGTTTGACATCTGGTTGACAGTTACTTGTGCATTGATGACTCCACTGATGATGATCAGTACTTCTAGTTGGGATTTGATGACACTCCATTGAGCTGATGATCACTCCATGAAGGGTAATTCGAATTGCACCTTGGCATTCGAATCCTCTCACCATTGTATTATTTATTGTTCATATTATGATTAATGAATTAGTGTGTGATGTTATTCTGCTTCTATCCGAGTTCTACTGTATCATAATTATGTTTCTCTTTTACACTGCATTGTTCACTCTTCTTCTACTTTCCTGCTTAGTCTTCTTGTGAGGTATACATCATCTCTTAGATCTGTTGTGAGGATTTTCACACAGAGTCCATTACATTCAAATTGATCTCATAGCTCTAAGATAACGTTTGTATTATTTAGTTTTAATGGATTTTCTTTAACTAAAAAATATCATTAGCATTGCCATTGTATTATAGAGCAATTATGTTACCTTTTGGTGGGTTAAAAAAAAAGGACAAGGGATAAAATTTGGGATGGATACGGTTTGATTTTGTAAATATGAAAAAAGTAAAACCTACAGTTAGGGATAATTGTACAAGGAAAATAGAAACTTGCACTAGTGATTGTTCTGTCTGGTCTACATCTTATAGTTTGCTCTACATATTACCCAAGGTTACCAAGGCACGACAATTAAAACTATTGTTCTATTGTTAATCCTCTTATAAATATAATAAACCAAAAATGAATTACCTAGGATGGATTTTTACAAAGCATTTTATTTGCAGCTAAACAATACAATCTAATATTATAAGAGTCATTTCCACATTAATATTTAAGGACATTATACTGCAACTTAATACTAGTATTTCAATAAATGGAGGTGCATTACTAAACTAATAATTATAATCGAACATAATACATATAAATTCAATATAATATGAGGCATTCTTAATATTTAAATAACATTATAATGAGGCTAAATACCTTTTTATAGCAGACGAAACCAAACACAGCAAACCAACCAAAACGAACCCAACACACCAGCCCAACCCAATGACATCCGAACACAGCAGACCAGTCTGAACAACAAGTCACTGAAACTAATACCTGCACACATAAAAAACAAACTGTTAAAAATAAAGATGACAAATAAATTAAAAAAAAAAAGAAATCTAACATACTGACGAGGCCGAACACTGCACACCAGTCCAACAACAAAGCCAAACGAGCAGACCAGCCCAACTACAAAGACGAACAGAGTAGACCAAACCGAACGCCTATTCCCAGAAAATTAAAACCTACACACAAACAAAAACCTGTTAAAATATAATAAATACACCTGTCAAAAAAAAAAACATGAAATACACCTGCAAATAGAACCACGTCTAACCACGTCTTACCTGCGAATAAAACCACGTCAAGGGTGGCAGATCTCCTTGACCATACACGTCAAAGCACCAGCAAGGTCCAACAGGCGGTGTCCAATCGACGGGGCCAACAAGCCAATCCAACAAGCAGACGATAGATGGGAGCCAACATGACATGGCAAACAGACTGAAACGACAGACGCGGGCCAATAGGATGGGGAAAATAGACCGCGACGACAGCTAGGGGCCAACAAACCAATCCAACAAGCAATGAAGACAGATGGGGGCCAACAGGCCGAAACGACAAACTGGTGCCAATAGGGAGGTGCCAACAGGACGATGGAAATAGAACGACAGGGAGATGCCAACAGGCCGAAATGACAGCTGGGTGCCAACAGGCAGGGCCACCAGGGTGGGAAAAATAGGCCGGGACGGCATCTAGGAGCCAACAGGCGAGGCCAACAGGCCGAGACGACAAGTGACAGTCTGTTGGAGGTGAAACAGACGGGGACCAGTAGACTGCAGAACAAAAAATGCCAAATGTGGCCCGTAGTTGAACTTTTATGCAGAATAATTATTCGGCCGAACAATTATTCGACCGAATATGTATTTAGACGAACAATTGTTCGGTCGAATAATTATAGAACCACTGTCCAAATTTACCGGTGGGCTATGCATCGCACGCATTTCGAGGTCTCCATTATTTTAAAGGGTTCACCATTAAATTTTTTCGGTCGAATAACATCTCATTTATTCGGCCGAATAACCATATTTATTCAGACGAATAAAATAATTTATTCGGCCAATAAATATGGTTATTCGGCCGAATCGCTTCCACTATGCTTCTCGAGCGCCCGATGCTCACGAAAGTGTTACCCAACTTCGGGTTTTCACCCCATATCGTTCTTTTGTAGCAACAATTATCATTTTATGTACAATATCAAACTCCTTAGTAGCGATTTTGGCAAACAAATACTTTAACTTGCCAAAAAAAATTGTTGAAAGGATAAACAAATTTGCTAACAATTTGCGTGATATTCCCTTTTGGAAGGAAATATTTAGATGCCTTAACCCAAATATTTCCTTCAGTTGATTTAGTTATTAAGCATTCATTACGTCATGATAGATCAAAATCTATTTTGTTGGAAAAGTAACTAAGAAGTGATCTCTTTGGAGGTCAATGTTTTTCATAATTTTAAAGATTTTGTTTTCAAAATTTTACAGGAGAAAACGATAATGGTTCCTAATTTTTTCTAAATAAGGGGTGTTAGGCTACGAAAAAAAATTGACAAAGTGGGATTATGAGGTTTTCCATTATTGAAGCCGAAAGATGATTAAGGAGCCAATAGGGGCAATTATGTTTTTTTAATCAAGGCCCTCAATTTATGGAATCTGATCAATTCCTAGGATGACCTTTCCATTTTTGTTTCTTCTGCTATGTTCTTCTTTGTTATCTGTTGAAGTAAACCTTTATTGTTCTTTGGTATTGTTGATTTCCTTAATCCTGATACATTAGCTCAGTTTAGTTCTTTTTCAACTATTTTGGACTGTTTGACTTGATCTCTCGAGCAGCTAAGTGGTATGATAAAGACTAGGAAATATGTTTTTGTAAAATTGTTATTCCGTTTTTTTTATAACAAAGGACATGGTCCAAGTTTCCATGTGTTATGTATTAGTATTTTTGGCTACATCAAAAATCTAATTTCTTTGGCTAATATAGAAATGCTACAAAGCATATGAAATATGTAATTTCTTTTCATCTTCCAAGAAAAGTTATTAGTATTTTTTCGAAGAAAAAAAACACTGAAAATAACAAAAATAGAACACTCATTCAGCCCATCCCACTCGCTGATCCTTCAAACAACCCACAATGAGTATACAACTTCTTTATCTTTTTTGTTTCCATAAAAGACAGACACATAATTAATGAATTTCTAATGGAGGGATTGAACTTTTTAAAGATAAAGTTACATTATGATTCATTCATCATTTTTAAAAAATTTGATAGTTTGTGTAAAAGTAGTTTAATTTTTTAAACATCATTTTCTAAATTTTGATAGTTTGTCTTATCTGTTAAGAATTTAAAAACAAAAACTTATGCTAAAATATCTCTTGTTATTACTTCATTCATAATACCATGATCATATTAAATGATGATGGAAATCACTTGTTAAATATCATTTGTTTGTTTGAAGGTTGATTGAACTTGGTATGGTTCACATTCCTATGTGGGATGAAACGATACAACTTGGGAAGAGATATCTAATGACTAATAACCTAACCCTAACCATATGAACTGACCTTAACATTAAATCCATAATGAAGATAAAATCTGTTGAGATTGAGTATTTATCCCTCACATCCAAGTGCAAAAAAGAGAGTGAGATTCTTGTTCTACTGAGGATGAACCTGCTTAATAGGTTGGGAACTTGTCGAATTGAAGAGTTCTCAGCAGATTTCCTCTAGATTTTAAGAGATATCTAATTTAAATTGTTTTTAGCAAATTGGTCAGAATTTCTTCCACTCCTCAAGGATATAAAATTGCATCACTACTTCTAACATTGAATGGCATCACGGGTTTTAGTATATAAATTGAACTTTTTTTAGAAGATTGGTCGAGAATTTCTCTCACTCCTTCATCCTATAAAATTGCATTACTACTTCTAACCTTGAATGGAATCATGGGCTCCATAATATAAATTTTACGTTGATCCATTCTTTGTGTGATTAAATATCTCCATGCTCTCAAGTTCTTGCGTTGGTTGCAAATTGGCATAGTTGTATTATCCTATCTTCATCATTAAGTGGTTGAATCAATTTTTTTTGTAGCATTTTTGGTATAGGCCACTAGTTGTTTAACTAGGGTTTTTGATGGGAAAAATAGGTTATCGATTTAATTGGATCACTATTAGTGTTCAATTTCTAATGTTCTCATAGAGTACCTAAAGGCTAACATAGTCTAGTATATGCTTTATCAAAGCATTTTACTTGTTGCTTGTTGAAGCATTTGGCTTCTTGCTTATTGAGGTAAATGAAATAATTAACAATCAAGCAAACAATAGAAATAGTAGTGTTCACCATATGCTATTAGTAATGGTGGTCCAAGGACATTTCCCCCTTATGGCTCTTGTTCTTATTGAAGATGATCCACCAAAAGATACCACAATCGGATTTAGAAACCCTAGTCTATTTACCCTCATATTTCATAAATTATAAATTCACGCTTATTACCTCATATTTCATAGAGTATTTTAATGTGTGCATTAAACTACTCTAATGGGTATGGGGGGAATATATATGCTTATTAAATCTAAAGTTATATTTCATAAGCATATATATTCCCCCCTCCACCTTAGAGTATTTTAATGCACACGTTGCTAAAAATAAGGAAATGAAAATTTTCATTCATCATCACATAGCTCCAGTGTCTAAACACCTTATTCCAAGTTATCGATTGTCTTTTTATGTATATATGGATTGGAAACGAAAACTTTCATTCATCATTACATAGCTCAAGGATCTAACACATTATTCCAAGTTCTCGATTGTATTTTTATGTATATATGGATTGGAAATGAAAACTTTCATTCATCATCGCATAGCTCAAGGATCTAAACACCTTATTCCAAGTTCTCGGTTGTCTTTTCATTTATATATTGATTGTATTTTCCTAGTAGTTTTAAGTTGAGTTTTCTTGAGTCTAACCAATTATGCAAGAGATTTTTAATCACTTACAACATTGAAAGTTTATCATTTTGACATTTATTATTCAAGTGTATTTGGAATCTTCCATTATATAAGATTACTATGATGAAAAATGTGTTAGTGAAGATAATTATAATTAAATTATATCGAATTTGTGAATTATTTAATTTAATTTTTATTAGGTCTTATAATATTGATTTTTGTTTTTATATTACAAGGCAGGGACTAAGCTGCACGCAGCTCTTGTTTTTATTTTGTTATTATTCTTGTCGAAAGTAAGGAACTATTTCAATGTGTTTATAGTTGACTTTCTAAAGATTTTCATTTTATGTATTATGTAGTAATTGTATATGTGTTTACATTTCCAAAGTAGGGCCATGATGAAGTTAAGCAAGGTCATTATTAAGCTCTTTGTCATGGTTTTTTATTTTAATTTTGTTATTATTCTTGTCAAAAGTAAGGAACTATTGCAATGAGTTTATAGTTGACTTTCTAAAGATTTTCATTTTATGTATTATGTAATAAAAATGGTGACATCAAATAATTTCAACCATTTAAAATTAACAAATTTCAATTGAAAGTTTATGTTAAAATATCAACTAGATTTTCAAATATATTCGTAGTCTTGTTCAAGGCATGCAACCTATTTTATTAGAATTTTAATTAAAGTACATTTCAGAGGGAGTTGACAATAAGCATGGTGGAAATGTTGAATTCCAAGTTGGCTGCTAAATGGAACCCGTGGAAAACAAGATTACGATAAAATTTCTCAATTCTAGCAATTCCATCATCATATAAATGGACATAGAAGGTAAAAATTCTTCTGTATCGAGGAAGCTGTTCATAATCATGCTTTTCTGGTCCATGACCATTTGAGGATAATCAAAAGGTTTATTAAATCATTTAATATATGGTCATTGTTATTGCCGATAGAAGTTACTTTTCCTGAGATGATAAGTTCTATTAACCATTTCATAAATGGTAATTGGTGTTTCCTTCCAGGTCCTATCCTTTATGCTCTATAACCTAAGCCATAGATCGAGTGCATAGGGAGAAGAACCCCTTGATTGAACACTGTGTAGGCACGCAGTTTGTGCTCAGCACCCATCGCTCAATGCTTATGCATTGTCAGAATTGCGAGGGAGACATCCTCTATTTGCGCCTGACCTCATAAAGATAGATGAGAATCAAGATCTTGTAGGCACATCAACATCAAAATAAAAAAGTAAAGAAAGGGAAACTAATTGGCAACTAATGCCACCCGTGCTAGGCTTAGTATTTTGAAGACGCGACAGCCAGGGTAAATGTGGAGCTCCCATGCCTTAGGCCACTGCCATGGCACATACAACAGACGTATACCTAAATCACTTCATGGAAACAGGTGGAGTTGCATGCAACAGTCTAGTACGAAATAACAAGATGGAGCATGCACGACAACTAAGCATGGCAAAGGAGTACGGAATAAAAAAATGAGATGGATGGAGCATGCACAACAATTCAGCGTGGCAAAGGAGGAGTGAACACGCATGCATGGAAAAGGAGGAGTGAACAGCGATGGAGAAGTCCACTGAGGTTCCATCCAAATCATTTCCCTGGTGATTAGGAGTAGTGAAAAAATTCTCAGATTTCTCTTGCTAAGGACCATTTATTGTCCTTCGTCATGAGTAGCTAGAGTGGGAGGATGTCAGGCTTCTTTAGAAACAAATCTTTCTTTTTATTATTATTACAAGGCTAGGCCTCATGATCAAACGGTGAAGGCCAAGGGAATGATGATCAAGACGACCATTGAACAATGCCCCTAATTGTGCATATATGCATCACTTTATTCTTATATCTATGCTTTCTTTCTATATCACTATTTTCTCGGACAATCGGCTTGCTATATGAATTTCAAAATGGATGTCTGTGAATGGACGAGCAATGGAAACGTCTCTCAGTGTTGGGAAAATAATTGGTGGAATCAGAGCCCAAATTTCTTTTGTTAATTTCATGTATTTGAACCACCAGGCTGCTCGGGAAAAGGATTTTTTCTAACAATTTCTTTTAGTTTGTTGCATTGTATTGGTTGTTGTCCAAATTAATTACACGTCACATTCCATATATGCTACAAAATGTCAAAGTCCTAACAATGGTGGGATGTTGACCCATCATTACAATTTCTATCTATTGGCCTCTTGGCTACCAGATTGACAAAGAATGATATTTAACATTAGATGGGTTCCGTTCAAAAACAGGATTGGTGGTCGACTGTTCCATCATGTTCATGTGTAAGGTTGGGAGCAAGATTTTAAAACCGGTTTATACCAAGGTATGTTTGATATTATCCTTACAGTTTTAGTAGTAACTGATCTATACATTAGTGTTATCTTTTTGGTTGAGATCCAAAATGAAATGAATAATCTGATCTTGCATCATCACAAGCTCATTACATCTGTTTGTCAGACAATCATTTGGTCCATTGCATTCTGGTTCTTTTGGCTAGGGTTTTTTTGTGATACATATGTATTTGGCGGATTACAGGGACCAAAACCATAACACATCTTCATTTTGTGCAAGAGGCTTTAGGGCATGTTTGGTGAAGAACTGACTGCTATGTAGTATCCCAAGGTGGAATCAGAGATTGAGCTATGCCCACCAAGGACAAATTCAATGGGTTATGATATAGGGATGACCATCGTGGGATCCAAATTTAATGATTGAATGGCATTCTTGATTCTTGATAATAAAACAAAATCCTAAGAAAATAAATACTACAAAAGAAACATATAATTTATTTGCATTCTGTGAGGTCAACAACACAATACAATTCATAGCAAGAGAGAGAGAGAGAATGAATTCATGTTACCGTCATCTTCTCTTGAAGTTTGAAAAGTTTCTAGCATACTCAAGGTCAACCGAGATGTGATGTTCATCTCACCTTTCTCTAATACCAATATTAGAACCACCGGGTATAAAGCATCAATTGCATAATTTCATTAAGATGCTGTAACTGTAAATACAATGTCAAGTGATGCTTGGTTTTATCTTCTAAGTTGTCTCTTGGACTCCTCATAACTCTTCTGATTTCTTCATAACCTAAAGGATTAGGTTTCCAACAAAGAGAAATAAAACAAAATTTAATAATTCATGAAATTTTCAATTCAATAAACCACAAGAAGGTTAAAACCCTTCTAGTCCATAGAAAGCATCAAACTTCAACACTCATGCAACAAGTCATTATAAGAAAGGGGGAACCCAAAAAAAACACAGTAACATGACCATTCAAATTGGGGCACCACTGCAACATCCTCATTTCATGTGCATATTTTGTTCTCGTAATATCCTACCTTATAAAGCCGACTACACTCAAAGATGCATATAACATTAAAATATCTATAAATAATAATATAGACACGCATCCTCATGAACCAAACAAAATCCCTAGAAATTATGAAATGGCTAAAAACGTGATGTTATAGAGATACCATTATAAATTCCCAACATTCTACAAAAGTTGTTTCTCCTTGTGAAAAAACTTGATGTCATATACATACCATTATAAATTCCCAACATTCTACAAAATTTGTTTCTCCTTGTGAATACCCCCTGATGCTATTATGAGTCCAAACAGGGAGAAGGTTCAAAATATTTTCGAACACTATTGTATGATCCTGAATTGTCATATTGAATAAATACCATCAACATAAAAATATTCCCTCCTCTAGAACTTGCGCCATCCATTATTAATTTCCAGTTGTTACTATTAAAAAAACAGAATCCTAAAAAACCATCATTCACATTACCATCGCAAAGCTGTGAAATCAGACAACAATGTTACGAACAACAGAAAAATGGGAGGGGCCTAGCATTTTAGCATTTAAGAAGGATAGTTACCTGGTCTAACAACTAGGCAATTAATGACTTGTGACTTTCCTATGTGAGCTTACAATAATGTATGTAAACTGAGAAAAACCTCAACAATTACAGAGTGACTTGGGAACCACTATAAAACAACTAAATTTTGTAGCAGGCGATAACCATCCCTACAATTTCAACACTTATATTACATACGCATAAACCCTAAACCCTAAAAATCCAGGGCTCAATCAGCTACATGCCAGAAACCAAAAGAATTTACAGAGTTCTCCAATCAAATTCAATAACAAGAGAACTTACAAAGTTTTCCAATCAAATTCAATAACAAATATTGAACAAGTTTATCCACTAAAATTTTCACAGCAGGAAACTTTTCAGAGAATTAGAACTAGAAACATACATGAAGGATGTTAATGAGCGGACAATAAACTGGCAGCTGGAATGTTTTTCCAAGAAATTGGACCAAGATTGTGCAAGTGTGAACTCTAAACAAGTATGTGAATCAGAATGTTGAACCCTCGGTAGGAATAGAATGCATTGCACTGCCTCAGGCTTCGGAACGGCTTCGACTGTGCATTTTGATCCAGGAGTCAGGCCTTCTGTCAGGGTCGGCAGTTCCAGGAGATCGATCCGGTCAGGCCAGCACTGAAGCTTTAACGATGGCCTGGTTCTGGAAATGTTAACGGGCGTGGAGAGGAAGGAGACAGTGTGGTCGTGGATGGCCAGAGCCTTGGATAGATAGCTCTATGAATGGATTTATATGGCCCTACGCCAACCATGGAAAGACCAGAAAATGAAGCTTCTTCCTGGTTCCGTTCTGGTGATTCATCTTTCGACAAATAGTTTTTGATATTTCTAGGAACTCTCATAATCATTATAAAGTATACATAATACAGTTCAAAGAACTAACATTAGATAACTAGGAGTGCCCATTTAGCAACAGTTAGCTAACGCTTTCCATCTTTGCCATTCACTCTCAAAGCATCCAGCAGGCACTAACAGATAGGCCACCTTTCTGTTCTGAATTTACCCATCTTGACCAGATACCAAGGCCATGCTGATATTGTATGCGAAATGGATTTCTCTGGTTCAAATGGATATGTGAAACCTTCTCTATGCGATTTAAACTGGGCTCTTGCTTGCTTACCATCCTGCCCTGCTGAAGATACAGCGAGCTCTGTGCATTCATTCTAATTTGCGAGGAGCATAATGGAATTTGGGTCTACATATTTTTTTCTTGTAATATCCTACCTTATAAATCCCAGTACACTCAAAGAGGCATAACATTGCAATATATATAAATATAGACACACATCCTCATGAACCACACAAAATCCCTAGAAATTATGCTCCGTTGCACGGGAACCGCTCCCAGACTTTAGGAAACCCGTTCTAGGAGTTCCCGCGTTCCAGGGAGCTTAGGAACGGGTACGAAACGTTCCAAAATGCATGGGAACGGTTCTGGGATCTTGGGAACTTTTTGGGAGCTTCGAACATGAAATATTGGGAGCTTGGGAACTTCAAATCGGTCGTTCCTCATTTCGGGAGCTTGCACGTGCTCCGGTTTTCCAGGGAACTCCCAGCCGTTCCCGAACATGTGGGGCCCAAATTAATCACTCCCGCCACACATAATCTCTCATGCCAAATGATAATCTCTCTCGCCAAGCTTAATCACTCCCGCCAAACACATAATTTTTTTATAAATGCAGAGTTCGGCAATCTAAATTTCGTGTGGAACGTCTGGCTTCCTCTGCGTCTGCGAGTGGGATGTTTTTCTGAGAGTGAGGAACGTGCATGCCTCTGCTCCTGCGAGTGAGTGAGAGTGAGTGTGTGAGGGAGTCGGAGTCGAGACTGAGCTCTGTCGAGCCGAGTTCTGTCCGTTCTTTGACTGAGCCGAGCTGAGTTCACTTCTTTGAGCCGAGCCGAGCTCTGTCTGAGTCGCGTCTGGTGTGGGAGAGACACCGTTTCCGTTTGCTGGGACGTTGGCTGGGCCGTTTCGGGCATCCCCTACGTGGTTCGCCTTTGGGACAGCTCGGGCATCCCCTGTTGGTTCGCCGTTGCATCCCTTGCTCGCCGTTGCATCCTCTGCCCGTTCGCCGTTGGCATCCCTGCTGGTTCGCCATTGCATCCCCTGCTCGCCGTTGCATCCCCTGCTGGTTTGCCGTTGGCATCCCTGCTGGTTCGCCGTTGGCATCCCTGCTGGTTCGTCGTTGGCTGTGACAGCTCAGGCTCGGGCTTAGGTAGGTAACGACGGAAATTCACTTGTTTAGTTTATGACATTATGTTTTAAATTTTATTATTCTATAATACATAGACTATAGTTTATGTTTTAAAATTTATTTTATGTTTAAAATTTATTATTTTATGTTATGTTTTAATTTTAAATTTTATGTTATGTTTTAAATTTCATTTAATGTTTTAAATTTTGTTTTAAATTTTATTTTATGTTTTAAATTTCATTTTATTATTCTTTAGTTTGTAAGTTTTAGACTTTTAATTTTAAATTATGTGTTAATTTTTAATGTTTTAAATTTTAATTTAAGTTTTAATTTTAAACTTTAAACTTTTATGTTTATGTTTTTAACTTTTAGTTTTAGTTTTAATTTTTTTAATTTTTAATTTTTAAGTTTTAGACTTTAGTTTAACAAATTAAATTACTATTTTTAATTTTAGTATCATTAAATTACACATTAATTTAAAATAATGTTTAAATTCTAATAGTATTATTAAATTACACTTTAATCATTAATTTAAAATAATGTTTAACTTTAGTTTAACAAATTAAATTAAATTACTATTTTATTTTTAGTATTAACTTTTAAAGTTTTATATCGTTTTAATTTTAGTTTAATTTTAAATTAAACTTAGAATATTTAAATTTAAATTTATAAATTTTTTTATAAGACAATTATAAATTTAATTTGCATTTTATAGCCATCATAATTTATTTTTAATTTTATCATATTAATGTTAATAAGTTAATAACTTAATTATTAATGTTAATTAGTGAATGTTTTTCTTAGTTCTAATTATTAGACTACACTTTAGTTCATTTTATTTACAAAGGCAAATGCATACATCATTTTTTTGTGGCAAATACATACATCAATGATTCAATGATTCAATTGCATGCATTAAATTATTAATGGTTATTTCAATTTGAATTCAAATAGACAAATATAATCATATTTAAAAATCAATACATACATCAATGGTTGACTCAATTACATCCATTAATGGTTGACGCAACTACATATATCAACGGTTCATTTTATTAAACTACATATATCAATGGTTCATTTTATTCGAAGAGGTAGAGACATACACATAGCTAAGTTACAAATAAAATTAGAAGTTATGTCTCATGAGGCAAATATTTAAAATTTTAATACATACATCAATGGTTGACTCAAATTAAAATGCATACATCCATGGTTGAGGCAAATACATACATCAATGGTTCATTTTAATTTTTATTCAAAGAGGTAGAGACATTCACATAGCTCAGTTACAAATGAAATTAAAAGTTATGTATCATGATTCTAGTATGTCCAATCTCCAATGTTCTCCAATGCCAAGTTTGTTTTTCAATTTTCACTCAAATAATAAATTCCATGTTAGTTAAAATTTTAAAACAATTCACACTTGCAATTATGACTCACATTTTAAATTTAAGTTAAATAATTATTTATTTGGCATACATAAATGTACACACTTCTTGAATAACTCAATGACAAATCATATCCAATGTTGCAATACAATTTTCACTTTTCAAGTTTTCATATTTCAATAATTAATTTTCCAGAGTTTGTTTTAAATTTAAGCATGCACATTTGCAATCAAACTAAACTTTAAATTAAACATGCTATGTTGTGTATTGCTCAGGGAAGTCATGGAGAGTGGGAGCCTACCACCTACTGGGCAAGACACTAGTTCTACTCCAAGTCCAAATGCAAGCCAAAGCCAAAGTGAAAGAGCAAATCCTAAAAAACCCTTGTTAAAGTTTGTGAAGAAAATTACTCAAAATAAGAAAAAGAATAATGGTGGTTGTGAAGAATGGATGTGCTTGTTATGCAACCATGTATTTAAGGGAAGTTACACTAGAGTGTGGCATCATCTTTTGTCCCTGTCTGGTGATGGGGTTAAGGGTTGTACATGTAATATTGAAAAAAGAATGGAGTTGACCAAGCTTCACATGGTTGCCACAGGTGTCCGTGAATCTGACTTGGAAAATGAACGTCCTTTTAAGGTACCTAGGACTTTGTCATCCTCCAATGATGTCCAAGATTCGGTGAATCAAAGTCAACTAAACCAAGTTGAGTCTCAAGGGGGTTCTAGTTCTGAAAAGAACAAGTCTTCCAGTGATGTTGCTGCTGACCAAATTCGTAAAATATACAATGTTGTGCATAGGGATGAGGCTGATGATACTGTAGCTGATTTTTTCATGGCAAATGGGATTTCATTTAATGCCACTCGTTCACCATATTACAAAGAAATGGCAAAAAAAATCATAGTTGCTGGGCAAGGATATACACCCCCAGGTTACAATAAAATGAGGACATCATTGTTAGACAAGGGGGTGACAAGAATGCAGGGGCTTACAGTGGACCTCAAACAATCATGGACTTATTCAGGGTGTTCAATAGTCATGGACGGTTGGACAGACATTCAACATAGGCCATTGTTGAATATCATTATCACATCTCCTACAGGGCCCTATTTTTTAAGAGCAATTGATTGTAGTGGAAAACTAAAAGATGCTACTTTCATGTTTGAAGTGTTGAAGGAAGCAATTGATGAGATTGGTCCTTCAAATGTTGTACATGTAATCACAGATGCAGCACCTGTTTGCAAAGCAGCGGGAATGATGGTACAAAGTTGATACAAGCATATATTTTGGACTCCTTGTTGTGTCCATTCTCTTAACAATGTCCTCAAAGACATTGGTAAAATATCATGGATTTCAAAAATCATTAGAGGCAAGAGAGGCACAAATGTTCATCTGCAACCACCATTCCTCATTGGCAATCTATAGAATGAAATCACGAAAACAATTTTTGAAGCCTGCAGAAACAAGGTATGCAACATACTTCATTCTTCTTGAACATATGGTTGAGGTGTATGCACCCCTACAAGCCACTGTTGTTGCAGAAGAGTGGAATGCATGGTCCGAGTCTAAATCAACTCAAGCAAAGAAGATAAAAGATATGCTTCTTAGTGAGGATTGGTGGTGTGAGTGTAAGTATATTGTTTCTTTTACATCCCCAATCATGGAGTTGATTAGGTATGCTGATTCTGATTCCCCTAATCTTGGGGAAATATATGAATGTATGGATTGTATGGTAGGAAAGGTAAAGAATGTAATTCGTCAAAGAAACCCTTCTTTGGGATTTTTCCAAGAAATCCATAAGATAATAGAGAAGAGATGGAGCAAACTCAATACCTCTCTTCACATGGCTGCATATGCACTTAATCCTAAGTGGTATATGCAGAGACCAAACAGAGTTCTACCCATTGATGATGGAGAGGTAAAACATGGGTTTCTTGATGCCATAAACAAGATGTATACCCCAGATGAAGCAAATGTGTTGCGTGGACAGTTTATTGATTTTGGAACCTTAAGTCCCCCTACATTCACTCAAGATGCAAGGCGGGACATCAAGATTTATGCACAAAAGAATCCCATAGGATGGTGGAGAATGTATGGGGGGGAAGTCCCAGAGCTTCGACAGCTTGCCTCACGCTTGCTATCTCAAGTTTCCAGTTCCTCAATAGCTGAAAGGAATTGGTCTACTTATAATTTCATCCACTCTGTTAAAAGAAATAGACTTACTTCTAAGAGAGTGGAGAAACTGGTTTATGTGCATAGTAGTCTTCGACTCCTTTCTAGGAAGCTACCTGAGTATTTAGAGGGCCCTGCAGCACGGTGGGATGTGGATGCTGAAGATGCTGCTCAAATTGATGATGATGAGGATAATCCTCCACCAAATGCAGGCTTGGTTGGTATACCCTTAGATGACATTGCATCTATTGTTGGTGCTGATGATGATGATGATGGTGGTGACCATGGAGGTGCAGAGCCTAGTGAGGCTCAAGCTTATATGGATAGCCTTGTTGTTGAAGATCGCACTTTATGATCATCTTCTTTGTAACTCGTGATATATTTTGGGCCTTGGCCTTTGGGCACTTTTGGACTATGTTGTACTTGGGCATTTTGCCAAATTTTGGACTATGTTGTACTTGGGCATTTTGCCAAATTTTGAACTATGTAGTACTTGGGAATTTGCCATTTTGCCAAATTTTGATCTATGTATTTATTACTTTATAGTATTTTGAACTAGGTTGGTACTTTATGGTAATTTAATTTTATTGAAGACTAAAAATAAAAAATGGTATTGTGAGGTATGCTTTCTTAATGTACTACTCCTAAATAGAAGTTTTAAATAATAGTAATACTAAATACTAAATACTAAATAGTATACAATCTAAATCTTTAAATAGTTGCTATATTTTTTTTTCAATTATATTATTTTTTTATATTTTTTTAATATATATTATTGCCGCTCCCAACTCGCCGTTTCCTACAAATTTAGGGGAAACTTCTAACCGTATCCGACACCCGTACCCAAGTTCCCAACGTTCCTACGTTCCGGAAACTCGTGCAACATAGAAATTATGAAATGGGTAAAAAATTGATGTTATAGATATACCATTATAAATTCCCAACATTCTACAAAAGTTGTTTCTCCTTGTGAATACCCCCTGATGTTATTACGATTCCAAACAGGGAGAAGGTTCAAAATATTTTTGAACACTATTGTATGAGCTCGAATTTTCATATTGAATAAAAACCATCAACATAAAAATATTCCCTCCTATAGAACTTGCGCCATCCATTATTAATTTTTGGCTGTTACTATTAAAAAAAAGAATCCTAAAAATCCATCATTCACATTACCATTGCAAAGCTATGAAATCAAACAACAATGTTACGAACAACAGAAAACTGAGAGGGGCCCAACATTTAAGAAGGATAGTTTCCTGGTCTACCAACTGGGCAATTAATGACTTATCACTTGCCTATGTGAGCTTACAATAATGCATGTAAAGTGAGAAAAACCTTAACAATTACAGACTGAATTGGGAACCACTATAAAACAACTAAATTTTGTAGCAGGCAATACCCATCCCCACAATTTCATCACTTATATTATATACGCACAAACCCTAAACCCTAAAAATCTAGGGCTCAATCAGCTACATGCCAGAAACCAAGAGAAATTACAGAGTTTTCCAATCAAATTCAATAACAAGAGAACTTACAAAGTTTGCCAATCAAATTCAATAATAGGGATTGAACAAGTTTATCCACTAACATTTCCACAGCAGGAAACTATTCAGAAAATTAGAAACATACATGAAGGATTTTAATGAGCGGACAATAAACTGGCAACTGGAATGTTTTTCCAAGAAATTGGACCAAGACTGTGCAAGTGTGAACTCTAAACAAGTATGTGAACCAGAATGTTGAACCCTCAATAGGAATATAATGCATTGCAATGCCTCAGGCTTCGGAACGGCTTCGACTATGCATTCCGCTCCCGGAGTCAGGCCTTCTGTCAAGGGTATCGTCCATTCCAAGAGATCGATCCAGCCAGGCCAACACTGAAGCTTTAACGATGGCCTGATTCTCGCAATGTTAATGGGTGTGGAGAGGAAGGAGATAGGTTGGATATGGATGGCCAGATCCTTGTATAGCTAGCTCTATGGATGGATTTATATGGCCCTGCGCCTATAATTTTTAAACCTTAACAGTGAAGTACAAACTTATATTGATTTTTAAGCATTAACAGAAAATACACAATGGCACACACATTACACAAAGATTTTCACCTGGAAACCCTTAATCGGGAAAAAACCAGCAAAACTTAGAGCCGCACAGCTCCTTTTCATTATATGTTTACAATATATGGTATTACGTAGCATCTAAAACCCTAATTCATTTACCCGAAATTAGGTTACAACCCTAATCCTTTTTACCGGGATTAGATAGAGTACAATGGGTCGAAATCGCGAAAAAGCAAAAAGCAAGGGATCGTGTTGTACACGCAACCACCATGTGAAGAGATATCGTGTTGTACACGCAGCCACCATGTGAAGAGATATAACATTCCCAACATTCTCCCACTTGTTGTTCTCTTCACATACAGGAGAAATTTATGACTTTAACAATTCAGGGAAATAATGCCCATGTTCTCTTTACACCAAGAAAACTTTTGAGTACTCACAGACTTTGTCAAAGAGTCTGCAACATTTACCAAAGTGTCAACCTTCTCCAGCAACACTTTGTTTTGTTCAACCATGTCTCTGATGAAATGGTATTGCACATCAATGTGCTTTGTCCTCGAGTGATAAGCAGGGCTCTTTTCCAGAAATATTGCACTTGAGCTATCACAGCCAATCTTTACTGCATTCTGCACAAAACCAATACCTGAACACAATCTTTGCAACCATACAGCTTCCTTACTTGCATGGGTAGCTGCCATGTATTCAGCTTCTGTAGTTGAGAGTGCAACTACAGCTTGTCTTCTACTCATCCAACTGATTGCTCCTCCAAATAGATTAAAAACGTAGACACTTGTAGATATTCTGTGATCAAGATCTCCAGCCCAGTCAGCATCAGCAAATCCTTGTATATCTATCTCTCTGTTTAGACCGGGTCTTCCTTGGTAGCAGATTGAAAAATCTGTAGTGCCACGCAAATACCTGAAGACCCTCTTTACTGCAGTCCAATGTTCCTTTCTTGGTTTTGACATGTATCTACTCAAAACTCCCACTGCATGGGCTATATCTGGTCTAGTACAGACCATGGCATACATCAGACTGCCAACTGCACTAGCATAGGGAACATGAGACATGTCCTCTACCTCTTATTGTGTCGTGGGACACTGTTTTGCAGATAACCTTACACCTACAAGAATGGGCACCTTCACTGGTTTGCTTTCCTGCATATTAAATCTCTTCAATATCGTTTCAACATATTTCCTCTGATTTAACCAGAGTTTCATGTTTTCACGATCTCTTTTTATTTCCATGCCCAAAATAAAATTTGCAGCACCAAGATATTTCATGTCAAATTCAGATGACAGCTGATTTTTGACATCCTTGATGATTCCCTTGTTGTTTCCAATTAGCAACATATCATCAACATACAATATTACATAAATAAAATGATCACCAGTTAGCTTAAAATAAACACAGTGATCAGCTTTGCTTCTTGAGAAACCAAGTCCCAGTATATAAGTATCAAATTTTTGATACCACATTCTTGGAGATTGTTTCAATCCATAGAGAGATTTTTCAGCTTACAGACCAGCTCCTTTCTTCCTTTCACCACAAACCGTTCTGGTTGCTTCATATAGATCTCTTCATTAAGATTTCCATGTAGGAAAGCCATCTTTACATCCATCTGTTCTACTTCAAGATCAAAAGCAGCAGAAATAGATAGAAGAAATCTAATAGAAGTCAATTTTGCAACAGGTGAAAAAATCTCACCAAAATCGATGCCCTCAATTTGGGAATAACCTTTCGCTACTAGTTGAGCCTTGTACTTATCCACTTTACCTACTGCATTTAACTTCTTCTTGAATACCCATTTGCTTCCAATAGGCTTTCTTCCTTCTGGCAACTCAACCAGATCCCATGCCTCATTTTTGTCCAAGGCATCCATTTCTTCTATCATGGCCTTCTTCCATAGTTTACTATCTTCTGAATCCATTGCCTCTTTAGCAGTTCTAGGATCATCATCAGTAATAGATAACACAAAATTAGAATGAAAATCAAAGGGACTGTACCTTTCAACTTTCCTTCTTACTCGATCAGATCTCCTCAATACCGGAGTTTGTGGATCCGCCTCTTCATCTGATTCAAACGATTTTGCCTCCTCATCTGATTCAGACGATTCTACCTCCTCATCTGATTCAGATGAATCTGGTTCCTCAAAAGAGTCACCTCTTTCATCCTTTATATCAAAGTGTAGCTTCTCTGAATCCTTTTCCTTTGGTACATCCTCAATCTTGGAAGTTCTTTCAACTTCTCTGAAGATCACATCTCGACTGTAAACTGTTTGCCTTTTTACTGCGTTCCACAGCTTGTAACCTTTCACTCCATCCTTGTAACCAATGAAGATACATTTTTCCGCTTTATTATCCAACTTGCTCCTTTTCTCCTTTGGAACATGTACAAAAGCATCACACCCAAACACTCTGAGAGGAGAGAGAGAGGGTTTCTTACCAGTCCAAACCTCATGAGGTGTCTTGTCAACCAATGCTGATGTGGGTGTCCTATTCACTAGGTAACACACAGTGTCAACAGCTTCTGCCCAGAATTGTTGTGTTAGCCCTGCACCACTAAGTATACTCCTTGCCTTTTCCATCAATGTCCTGTTCATCCTTTCTGCAACCCCATTCTGTTGAGGTGTGTATGGAGTAGTCTTTTTCCTTGCTATTCCACACGTTTTACAGAACTCCTCAAATTCACTTTCACAGAATTCTCCACCATTATCTGTTCTGGGTACTTTTATTTTCTTTTCAATTTGATTCTCTACAAGAGCCTTAAATTCTTTGAATCTTTTAAAAACCTCAGATTTCTTACGCAGGAAATAAATCCAAGTTTTCCTTGAGAAATCATCTATAAATGAAACATAATACATAGATTTACCAAGTGATGGAACAGGCACAGGTCCAAAAACATCATTGTGTATTAACTCTAAGATTCCTTTAGCTCTTACAACACCAGATGAGAATCTTACCTGATTCTGTTTACCATATAAGCAATGTTCACAGAAATCAAAATCTAATGTGAAATCAGACATGCCTTCAGCCATACTTTTACCTTGTAATAGTTGAAGACCCTTCTCTCCAATATGTCCCAGCCTTCGATGCCATAGCGATGTCTTCTCACTAGAGACAGTAAGGACTCTGTCTCCTTCATTTTTACCCTCAGGAACAATAGTACTGTTACATCCATTTTTGAAGGTGCTTCCCAAAAACTTGTATAGAGTTCCAATCCGAACTCCCCTCATCAGCACTAGTGATTCTCGAACCATCTTGCATGTGTTCTTTTCAAATAATTTTTTCACACCTGCATCATCCATTTTACTTACAGATATAAGGTTTCTAGCCAGCTTTGGAATGTGCAGAACCCCGGGAAGAGTTTTAACCCTTCCATCTTTGAGCAGTAGCTTGACCTTTCCTCGACCTATGATTTTCGCCACCGAGTTGTCTCCCAGAAATACATCTCCTCCATCATACTTTTCGTATTCAGAAAACCACTCCCTGTGAGGAGTCATATGATAAGACGCACCTGAGTCAATCAACCACGAATCATGCTCTGCATGTGTACTTGAAGATGCCAGATACACATCTCCTCCTTCCTCTGTATATTCTTTCCCATCTACGGATGGTGCATCATTAGGTCCTCTGTTTTTATCAGTATTTTTGGATTTACAATCCTTCTTGTAATGCCCAGCCTTTCCGCACTTCCAGCATTTTCTTACAGAAGGTCCTGGAGATTTAGATCTCCCTCTAGATTTAGATCTACCACCTGAAGACTTATTTTTAGATCTGTCTCCAGGGCAACCTATTACAAATAAGGCATCCTTGGTTGAACTATCTATGGATCTCCGCCTCATTTCCTCCGATAGTAGGGATGCAACCACATCATCGAAGTTTAGCGTGGTTGCATTACTCCCAATAGCTATAACCAGATTATCCCATGAATCTGGCAAAGAGCACAACAGACTAATACATTTTTCATCATCAGCAATTGTAATACCAACAGATGTCAACTGACTTACCAGAGTATTGAAGGCGTTTAGATGCTCTGACACAGAGTCTCCATCAGTCATCCTCAGAAGGTACAATTTCTTTTGCAGAAATAACTTATTTACCAGGGACTTTGACTGATACAGATTTCCTAGTTTATCCCATAGATTCTTTGCACTGTCTTCTCTAGATACGTTCACCAATACCAAATCTGCGAGGCAAAGACGAATGGTGCTCCTTGCTTTTCTTTCCAGCTTTTCCCATTCTTCTTTTACCGCACCAGTGGGCATGGTACCTGGATCTACATCGATCCATTGTTCTCTATCTACCAGAAGATCTTCCATTTTGAGCTTCCATAGCTCAAAGCTCTGGCCATTAAATTTCTCATTCTCGAATCTATAACTGCTCGCCATTCTTTTAAAGAAAAAATAAATCACCGCTACAAAGCTCCCACTGAAACCAGGTTTATCACAAATCCAAGATCAAGCCAAACCCTTGGAAACAAAGGCATCCCTCTGAACCCAAAAAATGCTCTGATACCAAATGTAAGTTTTAAACCTTAACAGTGAAGTACAAACTTATATTGATTTTTAAGCATTAACAGAAAATACACAATGGCACACACATTACACAGAGATTTTCACCTGGAAACCCTTAACCGAGAAAAAACCAGCAAAACTTAGAGCCGCACAGCTCCTTTTCATTATATGTTTACAATATATGGTATTCCGTAGCATCTAAAACCCTAATTCGTTTACCCGAAATTAGGTTACAACCCTAATCCCTTTTACCGGGATTAGATAGAGTACAATGGGTCGAAATCGCGAAAAAGCAAAAAGAAAGGGATAGTGTTGTACACGCATCCACCATGTGAAGAGATATCGTGTTGTACACGCAGCCACCATGTGAAGAGATATAACATTCCCAACAGCGCCAACCATGGAAAGACCAGAAAATGAAGCTTCTTCCTGGTGCCGTTCTGGTGATTCATCTTCCCACAAATAGTTTCTGATCTTTCTAGGCAATCTCGTAATCATTATAAAGTATACATAATACAATTCATAGAACTAACATTTGATAACTAGGAATTCCTATTTAGCAACAGCGAGCTAACGCTTTCCATCTTTTCCATTCACTCTCAAAGTATCTAGCAGGCACTAATAGATAGGCCACCTTTCTGTTATGAATTTACCCATCTTGACCAGATACCAGGGCCATGCTGATATTGTACGCGAAATGGATTTCTCTGGTTCAAATGGATATGTGAAACCTTCTCTATGTGATTTAAACTGGGTTCTTGCTTGCTTACCAACCTTCCCTACCGGAGATACACCGAGTTGTGTGCATTCATTGTAATTTGTGAGGAGCACAATGGAATTTGGGGCTACCACTGTTCATTGCAAAATGTTGCCTATGAATTATAGGACGGTAATGGATTCGCTGGAAGGTTGGCATTTGGTTCTGGGCCATATTGCAACGCAGAATTCAATGCACTGCTTCAACCTCTCTTACTGAGCATGCACCGCCTCAACAATGTCGACAGGCCACGCATAAAAGATATTATGCAGATCAGCATTGAAGGAGAGAGGAAAGTTCATGCAATGATCATTGAAGGTTTCAAGCGACAATTTGTACAACATATTTAATGGCAATATACAACATTCTTGACAGCAGATCCACATGTTTTACCCCAAGACGATCGACGAAGGGACTGGAGATGAAACTGCAGTTCCAGTGGTAGTTGCATTCGCAGTTGAAGTGATAGCCGCTTGCAAAGCTTTGCGATGACTTGAAACAACGAGTCCATGCACACGCTTGCCACAGACAATCGACGAACCAAATCAGTTCAATCGTCAGACAAAATATCCAACAGTCATCGAGACATATAGGATTTTCCTTAGGTATCAATGTTATTATGTGTGCATCAATTTGAATAGAAATAGGGAGAAATAAGTGTTAGAAATAAGTGATAATGTTTATATATAGAGAGTGTGTTATATGTACATGTTTATAATGATGGCATAGATGTATATGGTTTTAAATTTCATACATAGTTTATGTGACATGTATATGATTCTAGTGGGGACGTGGTTATAGTTTTCATATTTACATATATTGATGAACTATCTTGCAAATTTTGACTATCGAGAGTTTCACTAAAACTTATGATATGTATAATTTTAACTTGAAAAATGATTTATATTTGCTATATCTTTGGAGGGAAAGATTTTGTGTTATGTAAAGGCATCCTCTCATGTATAAGTTTGATTAGGAGATGCTTCAAGGAATTGGAAAAGTTGGAAACGTGCCCATGTTTATTTCAAAACATTTATTCTAAATTAAAAGACTATTTTTATCATTAAGACAAATTAAGAAAAATAAAAATAGAACATGACTTTAAACTTGTAAATAAAATATCTAAATATTTGCTTTCTAAGGGATATACTCTAAAAGGAAAATATACTGCAAGTTCGCACTTTGAGCTTAGGATTTAGTTGATTCTTCTAGTATTTTCTAGATTGAAGTCCATTTTCATTTTGCAAATGCAAATACATTATTATATGTTTGAGTTTACTTTTTTTTTAACATAATTTGTTCTTCTATTTTATTTTTTAATTAAAAAGCAGGGATTTAGCTACATACCATAATTGCTATCAAAACAAAATTATAAATTTGTTATTAAGTGATACTTGCATCAACATATTGCTCTTCAGTAGCAACAATTATCATTTTCTATACAGTATCAAACTCCTTAGTAGCGATTTTGGAAAACAAATATTTTAACTTGCCAAATTTTTTTGCTAAAAGGATAAAAAAATTTGCTAACAATTTGCATGATATTCTCTTTTGGAAGGAAATATTTAGATGCCTTAACCCAAATATTTCCTTCAATTGATTCAGTTATTAAGCATTCATCACGTCATGATAGAGAAAAATCTATTTTGTTGGAAAAGAGAATAAGAAGTGATCTCTTTGGATGTCAAAGTTTTTCATAATTTTAAAGATTTTGTTTTCAAAATTTTACCGGAGAAAACGATAATGGTTTCTAACTTTTTCTAAATAAGGGGTGTAGGCTACGAAAAAACATTGACAAAGTGATATTATGAGATTTTCCATTATTAAAGCTGAAAGATGATTAAGGAGCCAATAGGAGCAATTATGTTTTTTTTAATCAAGGCCCTTAGTTTATGAAATCTGATCAATTCCTAGGATGACCTTTCCATTTATGTTTCTTCTGCTATGTTATTCTTTGTTATCTATTGAAGTAAATCTTTATTGTTCTTTGGTCTTATGTTCTTCTTTGTTATCCGTTGAAGTAAATCTTTATTGTTCTTTGGTCTTATTGATTTCCTGAATCCTGATACGCTAGCTCAGTTTAGTTCTTTTTCGGCTATTTTGGACAGTCTGACTTGATCTCTGAGCAGCTAAGTGGTATGATAAAGACTAGGAAATATTTTTTTGTAAAATTGTTATTCTGTTTTTTTTATGACAAAGGACATGGTCCACGCTTCCATGTGTTCTGTATTAGTATTTTTGGCTACATCAAAAGATCTAATTTCTTTGGCTAATATAGAAATGCTACAAAGCATATGAAATATGTAATTTATTTTCATCTTCGAAGAAAAGTTATTAGTATTTTTTCGAAGAAAAAACACTGAAAATAACAAAAATAAAACACTCATCTAGCCCATCCCACTTGTTGATCCTTCAAACAACCCACACTGAGTATACAACTTCTTTATTTTTTTTGTTTCCATAAAAGACATACACATAATGAATGAATTTCTAATGGAGGGATTGAACTTCTTAAAGATAAAGTTACATTATGATTCATTCATCATTTTTAAAATTTTTGATAGTTTGTGTAAAAGTAGTTTAATTTTTTAAACATCATTTTCTAAATTTTTATAGTTTGTCTTATCTGTTAAGAATTTAAAAACAAAAACTTATGCTAAAATATCTCTTGTTATTACTTCATTCATAATACCATGATCATATTAAATGATGATGGAAATCACTTGTTAAATATCGTTTGTTTGTTTGAAGGTTGATTGAACTTGGTACAGTTCGCATTCCTATGTGGGACGAGACGATACAACTTGGGAAGAATATCTAATGACTAATAACCTAACCCTAACCATGTGAACCGACCTTAACATTAAATCCATAATGAAGATCAAATCTACTGAGATTGAGTATTTATCCCTCACATCCAAGTGCAAAAAAGAGAGTGATATTCTTGTTCTACTGAGGATGAACCTGCTTAATAGGTTGGAAACTTGTCGAATTGAAAAATTCTCAGCAGATTTCCTCTAGCTTCTAAGAGATATCTAATTTAAATTGTTTTTAGCAAATTGGTCAGAATTTCTTCCACTCCTCAACGCTATAAAATTGCATCACTACTTCTAACATTGAATGGCATCATGGGATTCAGTATATAAATTGAACTTTTTTAAAAGATTGGTCGAGAATTTCTCTCACTCCTTCATCTTATAAAATTGCATTACTGCTTCTAACCTTGAATGGAATCATGGGCTCCATAATATAAATTTTACATTGATCCATTCTTTGTGTGATTAAATATCTCCATGCTCTCGAGTTCTTGCGTTGGTTTCAAATTGGCATAGTTATATTATCCTATCTTCATCATGAAGTGGTTGAATCAATTTTTTTCGTAGCATTTTTGGTATAGGCCACTCGTTGTTTAACTAGGGTTTTTGATGGGAAAAATAGGTTATCGATTTAATTGGATCACTATTAGTGTTCAATTTCTAATGTTCTCATAGAGTACCTAAAGGCTAACATAGTCTAGTATACCCTTTATCAAAGCATTTGACTTGTTGCTTGTTGAAGCATTTGGCTTCTTGCTTATTGAGGTAAATAAAATAATGAGCAATCAACCAAACAATAGCAATAGTAGTGTTCACCATATGCTATTAGTAATGGTGGTCCAAGGACATTGCCACCTTGTGGATCTTGTTCTTATTGAAGATGATCCACCAAAAGATGCCACAATCGGATTTAGAAATCCCAGTCTATTTACCCTCATATTTCATAGATTATAAATTCACGCTTATTACCTCATATTTCATAGAGTAATTTACTGTGTGCATTAAACTACTCTAATGGGGAGGGGGGGAAATATATATGCTTATGAAATCTAAAGTTAGATTTCATAAGCATATATATTTCCCCCTTCCCCTTAGAGTATTTTAATGCACACATTACTAAAAATAAGGAAATGAAAATTTTCATTCATCATCACATAGCTTAAGTATCTAAACACCTTATTCCAAGTTCTACATTGTCTTTTTATGTATATATGGATTGGAAACGAAAACTTTCATTCATCATCACATAGCTCAAGGATCTAACACATTATTCCAAGTTCTCAATTGTATTTTAATGTATATATGGATTGGAAATGAAAACTTTAATTCATCATCACATAGCTCAAGGATCTAAACACCTTATTCCAAGTTCACGGTTGTCTTTTCATGTATATATTGATTGTATTTTCCTAGTAGTTTTAAGTTGAAGTTTCTTGGGTCTAAACAATTATGCAAGAGATTTTTAATCGCTTACAACATTGAAAGTTTATCATTTTGACATTTATCATTCAAGTGTATTTGGAATCTTCCATTATATAAGACTACTATGATGAAAAATGTGTTAGCGAAGATAATTATAATTAAATTATATCGAGTTTGTGAATTATTTTATTTTATTTTTATTAGGTCTTATAATATTGATTTTTGTTTTTATATTACAAGGCAGGGACTAAGCTGCAGGCATCTCTTGTTTTTATTTTGTTATTATTCTTGTCAAAAGTAAGGAACTATTGCAATGCGTTTATAGTTGACTTTCTAAAGATTTTCATTTTATGTATTATGTAATAATTGTACATGTGTTTACATTTCCAAAGTAGGGCCATGATGAAGTTAAGCAAGGTCATTATTAAGCTCTTTGTCATGGTTTTTTATTTTTATTTTGTTATTATACTTGTCAAAAGTAAGGATTATTACAATGAGTTTATAGTTGACTTTCTAAATATTTTCATTTTATGTATTATGTAATAAAAAATGGTGACATCAAATAATTTTAACCATTTAAAATTAACAAATTTCAATTGAAAGTTTATGTTAAAATATCAACTAGATTTTCAAATATATTTGCAGTCTTTTTCAAGGCATGCAACCTATTTTATTAAAATTTTAATTAAAGTACATTTCAGAGGGAGTTGACAATAGGCATGATGAAAATGTTGAATTCTAAGTTGGTTGCTAAATGCAACCTGTGGAAAACAAGATTACGATAAAATTTCTCAGTTCTAGCAATTCCATCATCATATAAATGGACATAGAAGGTAAAAATTCTTCTGTATTGAGGAAGCTGTTCATAATCATGCTTTTCTGGTCCATGACCATTTGAGGATAATCATAAGGTTTATTAAATCATTTCATATATGGTCATTATTATTGCCGATAGAAGTTACTTTTCCTGAGATGATAAGTGCTATTAAACCATTTCATAAATGGTAATTGGTGTTGCCTTTCGGGTCCTATCATTTATGCTCTATAACCTAAGCCATAGATCGAGTGCATAGGGAGAAGAACCCCTTCATTGAACACTGTGTGGGCATGTAGTTTGTGCTCAACACCCTACCGCTCCAAGCTTATGCATTGTCAGAATTGCGAGGGAGGCATCCTCTATTTGGGCCTGACCTCACAAAGATAGATGAGAATCAAGATATTGTAGGCACATCAACATCAAAATAAAAAAGTAAAGAAAGGGAAACTAATTGGAAACTAATGCCACCCATCCAAGGCTTAGTATTTTGAAGACGCGACATCCAGGGTAAATGTGTAGCTCGCATGCCTTAGGCCTCTTCCATGGTACATACAACAGACGTATACCTAAATCACTTCATGGAAACAGGTTGAGTTTCATGCAACAGTCTAGTACGAAATAACAAGATGGAGCATGCACGACAATTAAGCATGGCAAAGGAGGAGCGAACACACATGCATGGAAAAGGAGTTGTGAATAGGCATGGAGAAGTTCACCGAGGTTCCATCCAAATCATTTCCCTGGTGATTAGGAGTAGTGAACAAATTCTCGTATTTCTCTTGCTAAGGACCATTTATTGTCCGTCGTCATGAGCAGCTAGAGTGGGAGGACGTCGCTTCTTTAGAAACAAATATTTCGTTTTATTATTATCAGAGGGCTGGGCCTCATGATCGGAAGGTGAAGGCCAAGGGAACGATGATCGAGACGACCATTGAAAAATGCACCTAATTGTGCATATATGCATCACTTTATTTTTATATCTATGCTTTCTTTGTATATCACTATTTTCTCGGATAATCGGCTTCCTATATGAATTTCAGAATGGATGTCTGTGAATGGACGGGCAATGGAAGCATCTCTCGCTGTTGGGTAAATAACTGGTGGAATCAGAGCCCAAATTTATTTTGTTAATTTCATGACTTTGAACCACCAGGCTGCTCGAGAAAAGGATTTTTTCTAACAATTTCCTTCAGTTTGTTGCATTGTATTGGTTGTTGTCCAAATGAATTACACGTCACATTGCATATCTGCTACAAAATGTTGAAGTCCTAACAATGTTGGGATGTTGACCCATCATTACAATTTCTATCTATTGGCCTCTTGGCTACCAGATCGACAAAGAATGATATTTAACGTTAGATGGGTTCCGTGCAAAAACATGATTGGTGGTCGATTGTTCCATCTCGTTCATGTATAAGGTTGGGAGCAAGATTTTAAAACCGTTTTAGACCAAGGTATATTTCATATTATCCTTACAGTTTTAGTAGTAACTGATCTATTAATACATTAGTGTTATCTTTTTGGTTGAGATCCAAAATGAAATGAATAATCTGATCTCCCATCAGCACAAGCTCATTACATGTGTTTGTCAAACAATCATTTCATCCATTGCATTATGGTTCTTTTGGCTAGGGTTTTTTTTGTGATACATATGTATTTGGCGGATTACAGGGACCAAAACCATAGCACATCTTCATTTTGTGCAAGAGGCTTTAGGGCATGTTTGGTGAACAACTGACTGCTATGTAGTATCCCAAGGTGGAATCAGATATTGAGCTATGCCCACCAAGGACAACTTCAATGGGTTATGATATAGGGATGACCATCGTGGGAGCCGAATTGAATGATTGAATAGCATTCTTGATTCTTGATAATAAAACAAAATCCTAAGAAAAGAAATACTACATAAGCAACATATAATTTATTTGCATTATGTGAGGTCAACACCACAATACAATTCATAGCAAGAGAGAGAGAGAATGAATTCATGTTACCGTCATCTTCTCTTGAAGTTTGAAAAGTTGCCAGCATACTCAAGGTCAACCGAGACGTGATGTTCATCTCACCTTTCTCTAATACCACTATTAGAACCTCTAGGTATAAAGATAAGTAAATACAAATGAAGATATAAGCATCAATTGCATAATTTCATTAAGATGGTGTAAGTGTAAATACAATGTCAAGTGATGCTTGGTTTTATCTTCTAAGTTGTCTCTTGGACTCCTCATAACTCTTCCGATTTTGTTCAATTATTTGCTAACCCAAAGGATTAGGTTTCCAACAAAGAGAAATAAAACAAAATTTAATAATTCAGGAAATTTTCAATTCAATAAACTACAAGAAGGTTAAAACCCTTCTAGTCCATAGAAAGCATCAAACTTCGGCACTCATTCAACAAGTCATTATAAGAAAGGGGGAACCCCAAAAAAACACAGTAACATCCTCATTTCATGTGCATATTTTGTTCTCGTAATATCCTACCTTATAAATCCCATTACACTCAAAGAGGCATAGCATTACAATATCTATAAATATAGACACACATCCTCATGAACCAAACAAAATCACTAGAAATTCTGAAATGGGTGAAAACTTGATGTTATAGAGATACCATTATAAATTCCCAACATTCTACAAAAGTTGTTTCTCCTTGTGAATACCCCCTGATGCTATTACGAGTCCAAACAGGGAGAAGGTTCAAAATATTTTAGAACACTATTGTATGATCCCGAATTGTCATATTGAATAAAGACCATCAACATAAAAATATTCGCTCGTGTAGAACTTGCGCCATCCATTATTAATTTCCAGCTGCTACTATTAAAAAAAAGAATCCTGAAAATCCATCATTCACATTACCATTGCAAAGCTGTGAAATCAGAAAAAAAATGTTACGAACAATAGAAAAATAGGAGGGGCCCAGCATTTAAGAAGGATAATTGCCTGGTCTACCAACTGGGCAATTAATGACTTATCACTTGCCTATGTGAGCTTACAATAATGCATGTAAACTGAGAAAAACCTCAACAATTACAGAGTGACTTGGGAACCACTATAAAACAACTAAATTTTGTAGCAGGCGATAACCATCCCTACATTTTCAGCACTTATATTACATACGCATAAACCCTAAACCCTAAAAATCCAGGGTCTATCAGCTACATGCCAGAAACCAAGAGAACTTACAGAGTTTTCCAATCAAATTCAATAACAAGAGAACTTACAAAGTTTTCCAATCAAATCAAATTCAATAACAGGGATTGAACAAGTTTATCCACTAAAATTTTCACAACAGGAAACTATTCAAAGAATTAGAAACATACATGAAGGATGTTAATGAGCAGACAATAAACTGGCAGCTGGAATGTTTTGCCAAGAAATTGGACCAAGACTGTGCAAGCGTGAACTCTAAACAAGTATGTGAACCAGAATGTTGAACCCTCGGTAGGAATAGAATGCATTGCACTGCCTCAGGCTTCAGAACGGCTTCGACTGTGCATTTTGATCCAGGAGTCAGGCCTTCTGTCAAGGGTATCGACAGTTCCAGGAGATCGATTCGGCCAGGCCAGCACTGAAGCTTTAACGATGGCCTGGTTTCTGAAATGTTAACGGGTGTGGAGAGGAAGGAAACAGTGTGGCCGTGGATGGACAGAGCCTTAGATAGCTAGCTCTATGAATGGATTTATATGGCCCTGCGCCAACCATGGAAAGACCTGAAATTGAAGCTTCTTCCTGGTTCCGTTCTAGTGATTCATCTTCCCACAAATAGTTTCTGATCTTTCTAGGAAATATCATAATCATTATAAAGTATACATAATACAGTTCATAGAACTAACATTAGATAACTAAGAGTGCCCATTTAGCAATAGCGAGCTAACGTTTTCCATCTTTGCCATTCAATCTCAAAGTATCCAGCAGGAACTAACAGATAGGCCACCTTTCTGTTCTGAATTTACCCATCTTAACCAGATACCAGGGCCATGTTGATATTGTACGTGAAATGGATTTCTCTGGTTCAAATGGATATGTGAAACCTTCTCTATGCGATATAAACTGGGTTCTTGCTTGCTTACCATCCTGCCCTAGTGGAGATACACCGAGTTGTGTGCATTCATTGTAATTTGTGAGGAGCATAATGGAATTTGGGTCTACATTATTTTTTCTCGTAATATCCTACCTTATAAAGCCCAATACACTCAAAGAGGCATAACATTACAATATCTATAAATATAGACACACATCCTCATGAACCAAACAAAATCCCTAGAAATTCTAAAATGGGTAAAAACTTGATATTATAGAGATACCATTATAAATTCCCAACATTATGCAAAAGTTGTTTCTCCTTGTGAATACCCCCTGATTCTATTACGAGTCCAAATAGGGAGAAGGTTCAAAATATTTTCGAACACTATTGTATGAGCCCGAATTGTCATATTGAATAAAGACCATCAACATAAAAATATTCCCTCCTATAGAACTTGCACCATCCATTATTAATTTTCGGCTTTTACTATTAAAAAAAAGAATCCTAAAAATCCATCATTCACATTACCATTGCAAAGCTGTGAAATCAAACAACAGAAAACTGGGAGGGGCCCAACATTTAAGAAGGATAGTTTCCTGGTCTACCAACTAGGCAATTAATGACTTATCACTTGCCTATGTGAGCTTACAATAATGCATGTAAACTGAGAAACACCTTAACAATTACAGAGTGACTTGGGAACCACTATAAAACAACTAAAATTTGTAGCAAGCAATAACCATCTCCACAATTTCAGCACTTATATTACATACGCATAAACCCTAAACCCTAAAAATCCAGGGCTCAATCAGCTACATGCCAGAAACCAAGAGAACTTACAGAGTTTTCCAATCAAATTCAATAACAAGAGAACTTACAGAGTTTGCCAATCAAATTCAATAATAGGGATTGAACACGTTTATCCACTAACATTTTCACAGCAGGGAACTATTCAGAGAATTAGAAACATAACTGAAGGATGTTAATGAACAGACAATAAACTGGCAGCTGGAATGTTTTTCCAAGAAATTGGACCAAGACTGTGCAAGTGTGAACTCTAAACAAGTAGGATGTTAATGAGCGGACAATAAATTGGCAGCTGGAATGTTTTTCCAAGAAATTGGACCAAGACTGTGCAAGTGTGAACTCTAAACAAGTATGTGAACAGGAATGTTGAAACCTCAGTAGGAATAGAATGCATTGCACTGCCTCAGGCTTCGGAACGGCTTCGACTGTGCATTCCGCTCCAGGAGTCAGGCCTTCTGTCATCGGCAGTTCCAGGAGATCGATCCAGCCAGGCCAACACTGAAGCTTTAACGATGGCCTTGTCAAAACCCGAAATTTCTGAAAAATTTAAAAATTTTATTTGTAACAATAAATGTTAACTAGGTAGTATTTCTGATATTGTTTTAATTTAAATAACTAACATAATCTGTTTAAAGACTCAGTCTTCTTAAAAACTTCGATTTCGGTGATTGTAATTAATGACTGTTTTATTTTGAACCGCAAGGGAAGAGCTAGTCGTAGTTGACTGGCTTACTTAGCTTACGAGCTAATGCATATGTCGTCTTTTGTTTCTCAGGTGCGCCAGTGAAGTAAGGATCACTGTATGTTAAACTTGGTGAGCATCAATACTCCCTGTACTTTAAAACTTAATGATCGTCATGATATTTCTTATTCAGCTAGTATTGTCAGGTATTACGAAGATTTACATTGTCTTAGTTATAATTATGTTTTTATGATTATTATGCTATGTTACTGCTGTAACTAACAATGAAACAATTTTATATCATAATTATTGGCTGTATAAAGTGTCTTTGCATCATGTGACCTGTTATCAATTTAATACCGGTGACTACTGTTTTGTTCATGCATTGATAATGCGAGTTGAGAAGGTGACGCCTCTAGCGTTGTTTCAATATAATCCAATGCATCGAAGTCCAATGTCTACTTAGAGTTTAACTTATGTTACCTGACTGTGCCTTGATTTTAACTACCTTTACGATGTGAACCTGTAGATGAAACTCTATTTCAACATCTTAATAATAGAGGTTTATTATTCAAATTGTTACTGTTAACAATAGTATTGGTAGCAATTCCGATGATAGTATATAATGGCAATGTATATATTTTCATAAAGACTTGGTAACTTTTCAAGTATTAAATAACGAGGCATTTTCATTTGAAGGTTGACTACCTTGGTACTTATATGAACATAGAAATGTAATATGCCCATGGCATAAATCTATGGCTTGGTTTTAATTTATATATATAGTATAATGATTGTGCAATAATCATAATATTCCATACATTGGCAAACTTTATATTCAATATAGTGTTATGGTTGTATTTATCATACTAGGCCATAGAGAAACTCTAGGATTGAAGTTGACCACCACCTTGTGTAATGTGATATGCTAATGACATTAACCTATGCCCTGGTTTCATTGTAAATGTGCAATATCTTGATTTTGTCATAGTCCTAATGTTTTTCCCATACCATGGATAAGATTTATAACCAAAAATATGTTAAGGTATTATCCACCATATTAAGTTATTGAAATATCCATATTTGATGTTGACTAACTCTTATTTATATCATTGTAGGGATTATACATCTCATGTGCTTGGAATTATCGACGGTTCGGTTGTTAAGGCATGCACTATATGCCAAATGATTGTATTTCATATTATAATTCCATACGTTGGAGTTTGACTTGTATCCACGCAATGATTTTTGCAATCGATGAATAATGATTTGGTTGGCAATGGAACTATATGATCTCGACCCATATTACGTTGATTTATTTGGATGCTACGTGGTTAACTCTCCTCCACGCAGTTGGTGATATATAATCTGTTATTGAAAACCCTACCAGGTTATTGTAGTTGCCTTCGGGCTCGGGTCCTAAGGATGGAACCCTCCATGTCTGAGTTTCGTAGTGAGGCACTGTAACAGGGTGCAACGTGTTGTGGTTCTGGTCTCGTGGTTTCATTCTGTAGTAGATTAAGTACTCGGCTCTGGTGATATCATCTGCTACTGCTTCTTCATTTAGTGGTCTCGTTGTTTCATCCTTTGTTAAGTCCCCGATATTTACAGTCCATCGCTTGTGCTGTGTGGATATGGGACAGGGTTTTGCTATTGTTTTTTTTTTTAATGTTATGAGAGGATTGATGCACCGGGTTTTTGGATGTGCTTCTTGACTGGTTCAATACCAGTGTGAGGGTTTCGTCTGCAAGGGTTGTCTGTCGCGGCTGTCATTAGAAAAGTTATGAGGGTGTGCTTTGCTCCTTCAACCGACGAGGGTGATGGGGTTTCGGTGCCTGCTTCCACCGGTGGCTTCCAGATTATCCACGGCTACATTGCTCAGGTAATGAATAACCGTATTTTCACGATTTCTGTTTTGCAAGCAGGTGTAGATTTTCCTATTATTTAAATTCTCGGCCTCAACAGTGTATTAACATCTCTCTGCATTGAATGTGCAGGTCACGCGGCTCTGAAGGTGTACAGGGTTCTATCTTCAACGCTCTCATCCGGGTAAGCCTGGTTATCCACGGCTGTCTCTTCCTTTGCTGGTTTAAGTGGTTAGGGTTGTGTCATGGAGAAAACTCCTGTGTAGTGAGGTCGTTTGACGACTTGATGTTAATAGGTACAGTCATGTGTATGGAGTTGTTTTTGTTTGAATTAAAAGGGGTTAAACCCTGTTTTGTTTATGGAGAGCCATTCACGGCCAAGACTTATGAGGCCAGGGTTTCGGTTATTGTACTTTGTATTGGCTGAGCATGGGGTTCTAACCTCGCTGTATGAGATTTAAGCTTAATATAATACTGGGCCTGATATGGCCGTGTTTCATTTTCGTGCTTTGTTAAAATATTACAATGTGTTTGAAAAGTATGGATAGATGTATTCTTCGGTACCTGTAATGGATGATAACTCTGTTTAATGAAACCCTATAATTGTTTTCTGCGTTTTACTTTGATTTGAAATGTTAAATAAAAGATGGTGAAAGTTTATCGACTGTGACTGCAACAGTTAATAGCATAGGGTTATTCTGGCAAATTGGGGTTTTGTTTTGTGTTCACTGCATATGTATGGTATTGTTAACTCGGTAGCAACTAGGAATGAATTATAACAATGTTTATTTTGATTCTTGTATAGTTATTATATGGAACTGTGGGTAGAATAATATATACATAGAAACTAAATATAAAGAACCGTAGGTTCTGTCTGCCATATAAGGCATTCTTTCATTTGTTTTCAGTTTGTCGAAGGAATAAAGTAAAGCTACGGCTGTGTAGGGTTTGTAGACTACTCCCAGGGAGACATTTATACTGAATAAATATTATTACTGTGTATAATTTAAAATGGTTTGTAACAACCAATGATGGTTACGTTCGTCGACAGTTTCTCTGTTGTATTAATACGTTTGTTTTATTTAAAACTACTCTATTAATTCTATTATAATAAGCATGACTAATGTATTATAATACTAGGTTGCAGAAAATAATAATCTACAGTTTCTATGTGTTTGTGTTTGACTACTGTGTAGATAATTAAGATTATGTGGAAGCTGGTAACAATGAAATATTGTTACAGTCACCCCTTTAGTCAATCGATAGCTGTAACACATGTTCTGAGTATAAACAATATATTAGAATGCGTTTTGTTTATCTGTTAACTCGATATAAGAATGACCTGAAACTAAAGTTGACTGCAACATGCAATACATATATATATATACAGGCAGATTATTTCGATAGGAAATATCTCCAGGGAAAAACTAAGGTTTTTCTATATTTGTTCTTATGATTGTTAATAGCTATAAATCTGGAATATCTACTGTTTAACATTTTCTGTCTATTATTTAACTAATAACAGGAATTCTAGAATATGCATAAATATGGTATTTGTTAACGGTAACAGTAACAACTAGGTTCTGTATAAGATAAATACTCCATTTAAATAAAAATAGGAATTTTCTACAACATCTGCATTCTGAAATTTATACTAAAAGAAAGTACAGAGACTGATTTACTGAAGTTGAAAACAGTCAAAACATAGCTGTGCTAGACTATCTCATATGAAACTAAATTAAACCAACCACAGGAAGAGTGACAGAACCTGTAACTATGGTAGACAATAACAGCAATGGGAGGCTGTTCCTCCCTACCAATTCCTGGAGAGTGCCCAGACAGCACTTCTCAGGACCCCCGAGCTTGCTCTGGTCTAACTGGCTGGAATCTAAGTACGGCCAATAATTCCCTCAGCCAAAACAGCTATACTGGAACCAAGTTACTGCAACTTCCTGCTCAAAACACTTCCTTACTATTTTCCCACTTCCTCAATGGGATTCCTGAATAGCATTCACCTGAATGTATTCTCCCTCTAGAACAATTGCTGAACCCCCAGCTCAGTTCATTGAGTAGTATTTAAAAGATTGCCTAGGTCTTAGTTGGGCTAACTGTCATTAATGAGCCACCTGCTCAGATTCCACTTTCTTGGGGAATCATGACCCCAAAATATAGGGAAGTTGCCACCTGCAACTCAGGAAGTGTTTGAGGATGCTGCCACTTGTCTTTTGTCCTTCCACCTAATTCCATCCACCAGTTAGACCAGTAACCTCTTTTAACAGCTCTCCCATGCTGTTGTCTCCATAATTTATTTATTAATAATAATTATTCAGAATTTACATTCCATTTCTGGAGTCTCTGCTGAGTCATCCCTTCCTACTTAGCATTAAATTTAACATAATGTTCTCAGGAATATTAAAAATAATTACATTATTTTAATAAAATTGGGTATGTGACATACACACCCCCTTAAAATGTAACATCGTCCTCGATGTTACTTATTCTTCTTCTTCAGCTACCTGCTGGAATAGATGGGGATATGCTTCCCGCATCTTACTTTCCAGCTCCCAGGTAGATTCTTCAGGACTAAGGTGCTTCCATTGCACCTTCACTTGTCCAATTATCCGGTTCCGTAGAGTAATTTCCCTCCTCCCGAGGATACAATCCGGTTCTACCAGAACTTCCCCTTCTGGTTCTACCTGTACAATGTTCCAATCAATAACATGAGTAGCATCATGAACATACTTTTTCAAAACAGAGATATGAAAAACATTGTGTACTTTTAAATTTGGCGGTAATGCTAACTGATAAGCAACTTGACCAATTCTAGCTAAAATTTCAAATGGACCACAGTAACGTGGTGCTAATTTTGCACAACTTCCTAATCTTAGGGAGATTTTCTTTGGTCTTACCTTGATGAACACATGTTCACCTACCTGGAACTCTTTAGGAGTTCTTTTCAAATCTGCTTGACTCTTTTGCCGATCCTGGGCAATCTTCAAGTTTTCCTGCACTTGTTTCACAATCTGTTCCATTTCTTTCAATAAATCAGGTCCTAACACTAATCTATCTACTGGATTACTCCAAGAGATAGGAGTGTTGCATTTTCGTCCATACAAAACCTCAAAAGGACTAAACTTAGCTGATGATTGATAGCTGTTATTGTATGCAAATTCAGCTAAGTGTAAATAATCCTCCCACTTACCTGGTTGATCTTTAACATACATCCTTAACAGATCTTCTAGTATTTGATTAACTCTTTCCATTTGTCCGTCAGTCTGAGGATGGAAAGAGGTGCTGAAATTCAAAGTGGTGTTTAATCCTTTGAACAAGGATCTCCAAAAATTTCCTGTGAATTTAGGATCCCTGTCTGATATAATAACTTTTGGAATACCGTGTAACCGAAAAATCTGTTTTAGAAAGATATCTGCTATGTTTGCAGCCTTGTATGTGGTTTTAACAGGAATAAAATGTGCTGATTTACTTAATTTGTCTACCACTACCATAATCGAATCATTCTGATGTTGATTTTTGGGTAAACCCGTAATGAAATCCAGGCTGATTATTTCCCATTTCCAGCTAGGAATAGGTAAAGGTTGCAGCAATCCAGCTGGATGTTGGTGTTCTGTTTTTACTTGTTGGCAGTCCAAACACTTAGCTAAATATTCAGCAGTTTCAGATTTCATGTTAGGCCAAAAATATTCTTTTCTCAACATAGTGATAGTCTTTTGATAGCCAGGATGCCCGGAATAAGGGGTTTTATGTATTTCGTCTAAAATTAACAGCTTAACTGTAGGTGCATTAGGGATATACAGCCTGTCTTTAAACAGCAAAAATCCCTTTTCGTTTAAACTATACCCTTTTATCAGACTTTCTGTGGGCTGTTCTTTGGCTGTAATTTGTAAATGTTGATACTTTTCGTCTAATTTTATCCCTTCATCCAGCTGTTCCTTTAAATCAGAGGTATAAGTGCTGCTAGCTGATATAAAATTCAGTTTTGCATTCCTGCTCAAGGCATCAGCCACCTTATTTTCCTTCCCTTTTATGTGTTGGATTTCAAAATCGTATTCACTTAGGAATGCCAGCCATCTGGCTTGTCTTGCATTTAAATTTGGCTGGTCTAAAAGGTATTTCAGACCTTTATTATCTGTTAGTAAGGTAAATTTTCTGCCTATTAGGTGGTGTCGCCACATCTTTAAAGCATGAATTACAGCAGCTAATTCTAGGTCATAAGTGGCATAATTCTTTTCATGGATTTTCAGCTTCCTAGATTCGTAAACAATGACATGTCCTTCTTGAGTCAGCACTCCGCCTAAGCCATCATTACAAGCGTCTGTGCAAACTATGAAATCTTTATTTGGGTCCGCTATTCTAAGAATAGGTGCAGTTGTCAATAAGGTCTTAAGTTTCTTGAAACTTTCTTCACATTTCGCATTCCAATCAAACTTCTTGCCTTTCTTCTGCAAAGAAGTGATTGGATTGGCTATTTTTGAAAAGCCTTCAATAAACCTCCAGTAGTAACCGGTAATTCCCATGAAAGATCTAACGTCCGTCACATCTTTAGGTACGGGCCATTCTTCAATCGCCCGAATCTTTTCGGGATCCACTGAAATCCCTTCCTTAGTGACTACATGTCCTAAGTACTGGATTTCATCTTTGAAGAAGTCACATTTACTAAATTTCGCAAAAAGTTGTTGTTCTCTCAGTTCTTGTAAAACGATACGTAAGTATTCTTTATGTTCCTCCTCGCTCTTAGAATAGACTAAAATGTCGTCGATAAATACAACAACAAATTTATCTAAGTACTTGTGCATTATGTTGTTCATTAAGCACATGAAAACAGCTGGGGCATTAGTAAGTCCAAATGGCATTACGACAAATTCGTAATGTCCATACCTTGTTCTAAAGGCTGTTTTGAAAATGTCTTCTTCTTTAATTCTTACCTGATGATAACCCGATCTCAGATTGATCTTAGAGAATACCGTAGCGCCACGTAGTTGATCAAACAGATCATCAATACGAGGTAACGGATACCTGTTTTTGATCGTCATCTTGTTTAGTTGACGATAATCTATGCATAGTCGCATAGTTCCGTCCTTCTTTTTAACGAAAATAACTGGTGCTCCCCAAGGGGATACACTGGGTCGGATATAGTTCTTATCTATTAACTCCTTCAACTGAGTTTTCAACTCGTTAAGCTCCAAAATATTCATACGGTACGGGGCTTTTGAACTGGGAACAACACCTGGTACCAGCTCAATTGTAAAGTCAAGCTCTCTCTTGGGAGGCAATTCTGGGATTTCTTCAGGAAAAACGTCAATAAAATCATTGACGACAGGAATGTTATCTACTGTTTTCTGGTTGTTTTCAGACTTATTGGTCTCGTCTGTAATAGTTACAGCATAGGTCTTGCACCTTTTCCTGACTGCTCTTTTAAGTTGTAATGCAGAAATTTGCCTAACTACTGTTTTCCTAGGGATACCCCTAACAGTTACAGGCTGTCCACTACTGTTTATACACCTAAAAGTTTTGTCAAAACAGTTTAAAACGACCCTATGTTGTTCCAACCAGTCCATTCCGATAAGTATGTCATAAGAGCCAAGTGGTAAAATGTTCAGTTTAACTGTAGTTCTAAAATCATTCATGCTTAAGATGCATTCTTTTACATAACAGTTTACTTTCTTCTTAGCCCCAGTAGCTAATTGTACAGACCAAGAATTATCAAACCTTTCAACAGTCAAATTACATTTTTCTACCAGTTGAGGTGAAATATAACTAAGACTAGCACCTGGATCTATTAATATAGTAACTGGGGTTTTGTTAATCATACCTCCTACTTCCACCATGGAAGTTTGGTAGTCAGCCTGGCGGTTTTCCAACGCTGCATTGATTCGGGGCATAGTTCCTACAAAATCTCCAACTGTCATTTCATCTTGAACAGTATGAATATTGCTGACTTGTTTCTTTCTGTTTGGGCAGACTGAAGCATAATGTGGCCCATTACATTCCCAGCACTTGACAGGTTCTTTTCGCTCAAAATTTTTGGTGTAGTTTCCATGGTTATTAGGAGTCTCTTTGCTGTTTTTGTAATTGTTTGCATGGCTGACAGCTCCATTTTTGTTTCCTTGGAAACTTTTACTATTAAAGTGGTTCCCGTTTTTGCCATTCTTGAAACTTTTATGGGGAACAAATTCCTTTTTCTTGTACTCGATCAGATTGCTGTTCTTTTTGGCTTTCCAGCTGGCTATCCCCTCTTTCTTTTTATTCTGTTCGTAACAGAAATTTGCCTTGCGCATAGCTTCTTCCAGTGTTTTGGGGTTGTCATATTCAATTATGTCCTTGATATGATAAGGCAGGCAACTAAGAAACCGCTGTATTTTTGGTTTCTCTTCGACAAAATACGGTACATAACGCAACAGACTTAAAAATTTACTGTTTAAGTCCTTCATCGTCATAGATCCGAGTTTTAGTTCATAAAATTCTTTAGCCCTTTCTTCATAATACTGCTCGGACAGGAATTTCTTCTTGAAATACCTTTTAAAGGTACTCCAATTAACTTCTCTTTCTTTGATCCCTTTGACCCTTTTCAGGTCTTGCCACCATATGTCCGCCTTTCCCGAGAGGTTGTAGATGGCCATTCGTGCCTTTAGCTGATTTGAGTAGTTATAGATCTGAAAATATTTTCTCATCCCGGATAACCAGGATTCTGCCTCTTCTCCAGTTTCAGCTTCTCCATTGAAAGTTGGGGGCTTTATCTTCTTAAACTCCCCGGAAATCTCTTCATAAGGCCTGTACTTTTTCCTTCGGTTGTGCATCTCAGCTTCACTGCTGTCACTGCTAGTGTGATAACTGGGTTGTCCCTTTCTTTCCTCAGATGAGGAACTGCTGTCAGATTTAGTTGGTTTTGTCCTTTTTGACCCTCTTGGATGATTAACTTCTTCTGAGTCAGCTGGTTTGCTCCTTCCGTCAGTCTGAAATTTTTCCATCAATAGCTGATTTAGTTGTTCCTGAGTCTTTAGAATTCTTTCATTATCCCTCTTAACTATTTCCATTTCTGTCTTTAATCCTCTTATGGTCTGCATCAGCTCAATGGTGTGAGCGGTTTCTTCTTCTGTCTCAAGTTCTTTTGACATCTGTCTTGTCACAGCATTGGGAGATTCCTCCTCAGCATATTCTCCCAGTTTTTCCATACCTGTCTGTAAAATTCAGAAAAGAAAATTTTTCTGTTATGTTCATAAAACCGAAATATATGTTAGTAAAATAAAAAAAATCTTCTTTTATGGTCACTGTTGCGGAAGTTTTGTGGAGTCACATCCAAGCCTAGTGTCTGAACCTGGCTCTGATACCAAATGTCAAAACCCGAAATTTCTGAAAAATTTAAAAATTTTATTTGTAACAATAAATGTTAACTAGGTAGTATTTCTGATATTGTTTTAATTTAAATAACTAACATAATCTGTTTAAAGACTCAGTCTTCTTAAAAACTTCGATTTCGGTGATTGTAATTAATGACTGTTTTATTTTGAACCGCAAGGGAAGAGCTAGTCGTAGTTGACTGGCTTACTTAGCTTACGAGCTAATGCATATGTCGTCTTTTGTTTCTCAGGTGCGCCAGTGAAGTAAGGATCACTGTATGTTAAACTTGGTGAGCATCAATACTCCCTGTACTTTAAAACTTAATGATCGTCATGATATTTCTTATTCAGCTAGTATTGTCAGGTATTACAAAGATTTACATTGTCTTAGTTATAATTATGTTTTTATGATTATTATGCTATGTTACTGCTGTAACTAACAATGAAACAATTTTATATCATAATTATTGGCTGTATAAAGTGTCTTTGCATCATGTGACCTGTTATCAATTTAATACCGGTGACTACTGTTTTGTTCATGCATTGATAATGCGAGTTGAGAAGGTGACGCCTCTAGCGTTGTTTCAATATAATCCAATGCATCGAAGTCCAATGTCTACTTAGAGTTTAACTTATGTTACCTGACTGTGCCTTGATTTTAACTACCTTTACGATGTGAACCTGTAGATGAAACTCTATTTCAACATCTTAATAATAGAGGTTTATTATTCAAATTGTTACTGTTAACAATAGTATTGGTAGCAATTCCGATGATAGTATATAATGGCAATGTATATATTGTCATAAAGACTTGGTAACTTTTCAAGTATTAAATAACGAGGCATTTTCATTTGAAGGTTGACTACCTTGGTACTTATATGAACATAGAAATGTAATATGCCCATGGCATAAATCTATGGCTTGGTTTTAATTTATATATATAGTATAATGATTGTGCAATAATCATAATATTCCATACATTGGCAAACTTTATATTCAATATAGTGTTATGGTTGTATTTATCATACTAGGCCATAGAGAAACTCTAGGATTGAAGTTGACCACCACCTTGTGTAATGTGATATGCTAATGACATTAACCTATGCCCTGGTTTCATTGTAAATGTGCAATATCTTGATTTTGTCATAGTCCTAATGTTTTTCCCATACCATGGATAAGATTTATAACCAAAAATATGTTAAGGTATTATCCACCATATTAAGTTATTGAAATATCCATATTTGATGTTGACTAACTCTTATTTATATCATTGTAGGGATTATACATCTCATGTGCTTGGAATTATCGATGGTTCGGTTGTTAAGGCATGCACTATATGCCAAATGATTGTATTTCATATTATAATTCCATACGTTGGAGTTTGACTTGTATCCACGCAATGATTTTTGCAATCGATGAATAATGATTTGGTTGGCAATGGAACTATATGATCTCGAACCATATTACGTTGATTTATTTGGATGCTACGTGGTTAACTCTCCTCCACGCAGTTGGTGATATATAATCTGTTATTGAAAACCCTACCAGGTTATTGTAGTTGCCTTCGGGCTCGGGTCCTAAGGATGGAATCCTCCATGTCTGAGTTTCGTAGTGAGGCACTGTAACAGGGTGCAACGTGTTGTGGTTCTGGTCTCGTGGTTTCATTCTGTAGTAGATTAAGTACTCGGCTCTGGTGATATCATCTGCTACTGCTTCTTCATTTAGTGGTCTCGTTGTTTCATCCTTTGTTAAGTCCCCGATATTTACAGTCCATCGCTTGTGCTGTGTGGATATGGGACAGGGTTTTGCTATTGTTTTTTTTTTTTAATGTTATGAGAGGATTGATGCACCGGGTTTTTGGATGTGCTTCTTGACTGGTTCAATACCAGTGTGAGGGTTTCGTCTGCAAGGGTTGTCTGTCGCGGCTGTCATTAGAAAAGTTATGAGGGTGTGCTTTGCTCCTTCAACCGACGAGGGTGATGGGGTTTCGGTGCCTGCTTCCACCAGGGGCTTCCAGATTATCCACGGCTACATTGCTCAGGTAATGAATAACCGTATTTTCACGATTTCTGTTTTGCAAGCAGGTGTAGATTTTCCTATTATTTAAATTCTCGGCCTCAACAGTGTATTAACATCTCTCTGCATTGAATGTGCAGGTCACGCGGCTCTGAAGGTGTACAGGGTTCTATCTTCAACGCTCTCATCCGGGTAAGCCTGGTTATCCACGGCTGTCTCTTCCTTTGCTGGTTTAAGTGGTTAGGGTTGTGTCATGGAGAAAACTCCTGTGTAGTGAGGTCGTTTGACGACTTGATGTTAATAGGTACAGTCATGTGTATGGAGTTGTTTTTGTTTGAATTAAAAGGGGTTAAACCCTGTTTTGTTTATGGAGAGCCATTCACGGCCAAGACTTATGAGGCCAGGGTTTCGGTTATTGTACTTTGTATTGGCTGAGCATGGGGTTCTAACCTCGCTGTATGAGATTTAAGCTTAATATAATACTGGGGCTGATATGGCCGTGTTTCATTTTCGTGTTTTGTTAAAATATTACAATGTGTTTGAAAAGTATGGATAGATGTATTCTTCGGTACCTGTAATGGATGATAACTCTGTTTAATGAAACCCTATAATTGTTTTCTGCGTTTTACTTTGATTTGAAATGTTAAATAAAAGATGGTGAAAGTTTATCGACTGTGACTGCAACAGTTAATAGCATAGGGTTATTCTGGCAAATTGGGGTTTTGTTTTGTGTTCACTGCATATGTATGGTATTGTTAACTCGGTAGCAACTAGGAATGAATTATAACAATGTTTATTTTGATTCTTGTATAGTTATTATATGGAACTGTGGGTAGAATAATATATACATAGAAACTAAATATAAAGAACCGTAGGTTCTGTCTGCCATATAAGGCATTCTTTCATTTGTTTTCAGTTTGTCGAAGGAATAAAGTAAAGCTACGGCTGTGTAGGGTTTGTAGACTACTCCCAGGGAGACATTTATACTGAATAAATATTATTACTGTGTATAATTTAAAATGGTTTGTAACAACCAATGATGGTTACGTTCGTCGACAGTTTCTCTGTTGTATTAATACGTTTGTTTTATTTAAAACTACTCTATTAATTCTATTATAATAAGCATGACTAATGTATTATAATACTAGGTTGCAGAAAATAATAATCTACAGTTTCTATGTGTTTGTGTTTGACTACTGTGTAGATAATTAAGATTATGTGGAAGCTGGTAACAATGAAATATTGTTACAGTCACCCCTTTAGTCAATCGATAGCTGTAACACATGTTCTGAGTATAAACAATATATTAGAATGAGTTTTGTTTATCTGTTAACTCGATATAAGAATGACCTGAAACTAAAGTTGACTGCAACATGCAATACATATATATATATACAGGCAGATTATTTCGATAGGAAATATCTCCAGGGAAAAACTAAGGTTTTTCTATATTTGTTCTTATGATTGTTAATAGCTATAAATCTGGAATATCTACTGTTTAACATTTTCTGTCTATTATTTAACTAATAACAGGAATTCTAGAATATGCATAAATATGGTATTTGTTAACGGTAACAGTAACAACTAGGTTCTGTATAAGATAAATACTCCATTTAAATAAAAATAGGAATTTTCTACAACATCTGCATTCTGAAATTTATACTAAAAGAAAGTACAGAGACTGATTTACTGAAGTTGAAAACAGTCAAAACATAGCTGTGCTAGACTATCTCATATGAAACTAAATTAAACCAACCACAGGAAGAGTGACAGAACCTGTAACTATGGTAGACAATAACAGCAATGGGAGGCTGTTCCTCCCTACCAATTCCTGGAGAGTGCCCAGACAGCACTTCTCAGGACCCCCGAGCTTGCTCTGGTCTAACTGGATGGAATCTAAGTACGGCCAATAATTCCCTCAGCCAAAACAGCTATACTGGAACCAAGTTACTGCAACTTCCTGCTCAAAACACTTCCTTACTATTTTCCCACTTCCTCAATGGGACTCCTGAATAGCATTCACCTGAATGTATTCTCCCTCTAGAACAATTGCTGAACCCCCAGCTCAGTTCATTGAGTAGTATTTAAAAGATTGCCTAGGTCTTAGTTGGGCTAACTGTCATTAATGAGCCACCTGCTCAGATTCCACTTTCTTGGGGAATCATGACCCCAAAATATAGGGAAGTTGCCACCTGCAACTCAGGAAGTGTTTGAGGATGCTGCCACTTGTCTTTTGTCCTTCCACCTAATTCCATCCACCAGTTAGACCAGTAACCTCTTTTAACAGCTCTCCCATGCTGTTGTCTCCATAATTTATTTATTAATAATAATTATTCAGAATTTACATTCCATTTCTGGAGTCTCTGCTGAGTCATCCCTTCCTACTTAGCATTAAATTTAACATAATGTTCTCAGGAATATTAAAAATAATTACATTATTTTAATAAAATTGGGTATGTGACAGGCCTGATTACGGAAATGTTAACGGGCGTGGAGAGGAAGAATACATTGTGGCTGTGGATGGCCAGATCCTTGGATAGATAGCTCTATGGATGGATTTATATGGCCCTGCGCCAACCATGGAAAGACCAGAAAATGAAGCTTCTTCCTGGTGTCGTTCTGGTGATTCATCTTTCCACAAATAGTTTCTGATCTTTCTAGGAAATCACATAATCATTATAAAGTATACATAATACAGTTCACAGAACTAACATTAGATAACTAGGAGTGCCCATTTAGCAACAGGGAGCTAACGCTTTCCATCTTTTCCATTCACTCTCAAAGTATCCAGCAGGCACTAATAGATAGGCCACCTTTCTGTTCTGAATTTACCCATCTTGACCAGATACCAGGGCCATGCCGATATTGTACGTGAAATGAATTTCTCTGGTTCAAATGGATATGTGAAACCTTCTCTATGCGATTTAAACTGGGTTCTTGCTTGCTTACCAACCTGCCCTGCCGGAGATACACCGAGTTGTGTGCATTCATTGTAATTTGTGAGGAGCATAATGGCATTTGGGGCTACCACTGTCCACTGCAAAACTTTGCCTATGAATTATAGGATGGTAATGGATGCGCTGGAAGGTTGGCATTTGGTTCTGGGCCATATTGCACCGCAGAATCCAATGCACTGCCTCAGCCTCTCTTACTGAGAATGCACCACCTCAACAATGTCGATCAACATTGAAGGAGTGCAGGAAAGTTCATTCAATGATCATTGAAGGCTTCAAGCGGCGATTTGTACAACAGATTTAATGGCAATATACAACATTCTTGACAGCAGATCCACGTGCTTTCCCCAAGACGATCGACGAAGGGACTGGAGATGAAACAAAAGTTCCATTTGCAGTTGCAGTGGAAGTTGCATTCGCAGTTGAACTGACAACCACTTGCGAAGCTTCGCGATGACTTGAAACAGCGAGTCCATGCACGCGCTTGCCACAGACAATCGACGAACCAAATCAGTTCAATCGTCAGACAAAATATCCAATGGTCATCGATAGGTATAAGCTAAAATTCGAGGAGTCTTTCTCACTGAGAGAAACGCCTTACGGCGTAATTAAAAAATATAAATTCAACGTAATCAATTCAAAACTAATCAGATATCAAATAAATTGTAAATTAAAAAATATAAATTAATAATTTATTTTCAACCTAAAATTTACATTTTCTGCAGTTTGTTTGAAAATAAGATGATATGTTGTAATAGAAGTCACTAGTTCAAAACATCTGGACTTACTCATGCTCTATGTTTGCAGACTATGTGGGTGCAGCTAGAGGTATAGTGGTAGCTGACGAGATTAGATCCCTAGAACTATGTCACGCGAGTACCAACCCCAACCAACCCCATCCTAGTTGTCGATTCTCTTAGTACCAAAAACAAACTAAAATTTACATTATAAAATTGGAAAAATAATTTGATATATAAATAGATTAATATTACTTCACTATCACTATATATATGGTATGTAGCTTGAGAGACATAATAATATTATGCTTTAATAGCAAAAAATAAATCATTTAAAAAATATTAGTAATAAATTTGAATCAATTGAAGAGAGGTTTCAAGGAGAAAAAGAATGATAACAAAAGGTGAGGATTGAAATATTTAAAATTTTAGGAAATGAATAAGTATTTGAAAGAGGAAAAAATAGAAATTTAAGCTTTTAAAATAAAATAAAGAAAGAAAGATGGGATATATATATATATATATATATAGTGGTGGAGGAGGTTGGTTTTGGTTTCTTGTTTTGGATTCATTGTTGTAGTGTCGGTTAGCAATGGATATAGATCCAATAGACTATTCATTAGATCCAAATGAAGGTCGGGATATCTAGGTGGTACACCCAAAGTCATTGTACTATGATTTGAATGATTTAAAGCAAATATTGGGAGAAGACGGAAGGGTGATGTCAAGGTGGGTTTCAAAGTGAGCCTTTTTAATTTGACTTACATGGTGATGAGTATAAAGGTGTCCTTCCAACTAATGGATTAAGGATTAAGTTTATGGGGTTAGTAGATGAATCAAGGGTTGATGAGACAATGATGGACAAAGGTATTGAAGGAGTTAAGAGAACACGAGTGGAATTTGGATTATGGTTTAGAGATCTCCTAAGGTTACTTCATTATTATCTTCTGGAAGTTTTGACCCTATGGTAGAGATAGTGTTTCGGACCAATGAATCGTTCCATACTGATATATCCTTTGAGACCTATTATGAAGGCTCTCACTTGCATGTTGCATGTGTTGTTAATGGAGGTTTGTCTCTGACACTGGTACCTTTAGATCCATTGCTACTCCTTTTGGGGAAAAGGTTGGTCATCGATGGGGTTTACAAGATGTTGACCCAATTATTTGGTAGATGATATAACTGGTAATGCGGTTTCTAAAGCTGAAGTGGGGTTTTCTATGATTGATAAGGCGATGGATGGGAAGAAGAAGGGGGTTAATAAGAATTTAGGGAGTATCATGAAGAAGAAGAAGAAGTTCATGAAGTTAAAAGAGATTCTTATAAAGTTGGTGTTGGGTGAAGACATAGGGTTGAATGGGGTTGTGGAGGTAGCTACTTGCATTGTTGTGGGGTGGTTTTTAGGAAGAAGGATGGGGACTATATCTTTAAAACAATTGTTTTAGGATTAGTGGAGCTCAATCTTAGGCTATGAACATAGTTAGATTTTATTAACCAAGGGCTGAATGGGCTTCACTTTCAAGAATGAGGGTGATATTGGGAAATTTCTCGGCTCAGTGTGGAAGTGGGATTTCGCAATGATGTTCTTAAAGAAGTGGTCGCACTTCTTCGATTCCCAAACCAAAAGATTGGATACTATGCCTATTTGGGTTAAATTCCCCAGGGTACAAGTTGAATTTTGGTCTGCAAATGTATTCAAGGCCATTGGTGGAGTGTTGGGAGTATATTATGAAGTTGATATGGGCTTCTTTGTTTTGGGACAAATGTCAATGGTGAAGATATTAGTTGTCATAGATATCAGTAAGGGATTAGAACCAAAGATGGAGTCGGTTCATTCATTTCCATAAGTAAGCCATGGATTATGTGGGGATACCATTTAAATGTGTGCAATGTCATGCCTATGGGCGTGTAGTAAATGACTACTCATTGTGTTTTAAAAAGAAGATTTATCATAAGAAGTTGGAATCATTAGATCAAGTAATAGAGAATACAAGGAAGATGACAGAGGTGAGTGTAGAGGTACATGTGGAAGAGTGGGGTGAACATCTTGCAAAGGATTCTATGTTCAATTTGAATCAAAGGTGAGAGTAAAAGAAGGATATTTCAATGCAAATGCTTTAAAGGATCATAATGGTTGTGAGGTAACCATTGGAAGTGAAATACGAATACTAGAATAGGATGCAACCTTACAATATATGTCCAATCCAATACTTGATTACTTATGTAATCGTTCCTCATTACTCGATAAAGATGAAGGTTTTATTGTTGCGGGTAGGGACTAGATTGACCATGTGAGGAATGGGGGGGATATCGATGACCAATGGAAGGGGGAAATAATTAGTCTTTCCAATCTTACTCAAGGAAGAATGGATTTTGGTTAGTCTTGTTGTCTTTCTATTCCTAAGAATTATGTCAAATATATTGGGTTAGGGCCTTTAAATCCAAGGGATGAGTATGATGAAGGGGGAGGTTATCATAGATACCCTCTCATATTAAGGAGAGGGGAATTTTTAGATGTTGATGGGCCTATAGTTGGTGGATTGGATCCTTTACATAGTAAATCTAGAAAAGGAGGGAAAAGGGGACGTAGAACTCATCTGTTTATTGCACATGAGAGGGTCAATTTAGAGGTCCAAGAGGGGAAACAATTGTCCATCATTGGGGTTCTTAGAGAAATCCAAACCTTATGACTAGGTTCTTAATAGTTTTTTTAGCTCTAAGTTGTCAGGGGATGGGTCACCCCTCAAAGAAACAAGCTCTAAGGAGGCTTGTTGAGACCCAAAATTTGGATATAGTGCTCTTACATGAAATCATGATCAATGGAAGGCATATTAGTGGTGAATTGGGGAAATTTTTAGCTTGTTGTAAATTTATTTATACTGATTCAAAAAGTAGATTTGTAGGTCTTATATCTAGTTGAAATACCAAAATTCTTTATTGTTCTAACTCATGGTCCTTTGATTCAAGGCTTGGGATGACTATCAAAGCTAGGGATTGGGAGAAGGAGTTTAATATTATTAATCTCTATGGGTCTTACTTCGATATGGTACCTTATTGGGATAAATTTTTCAAATCTAATCTCTTAGCTCATCCTAACTCAATTGTTGGGGGGGTCTAAACTTCGCAATGGGAGATCCACAAATTTTGGGGGGGATATTGTAGTGGACCCTCTCATAGACTTCTTCAGCAAGCATTTAGAGGAAAATGGAATGCTTTACATCGGTCCAACTAAAGTTAGGCATACTTGGAGGAATAAACATGTTGGAGAGGAAATAATAGCTAAAAGGTTACATTTCTTTTTGGTGTCAAAATTTTTGATGAATGAAGGTATGAGGTTAAAATAGTGGATTGGAGCAGGAAGTGAATCTAATCAGTATCCTATATACTTGGAATTTTATTATGGGGAAGAGAAACAACATAGTCCTTTTAAGTTTATTTTTGTATGGATGGGAACTAAGACTTTTGTGTAATTCACAAAATTTATGTGGATGCCATATGAAGAGAATGAGAGAGAATACCATGCCCTTTAGTTTGCCTCTAATATAAAATATGTCAAACATGAGGTAGTAGGATGGGCTCATGAAAGGAAGATTAGGAATGACAATGATTTTATCAAGGTGGAAAGGTACCTACCTAGTTTATATTTTCAGGATTTGGTAGGATATACCAGTGAAGAGCATAAAGAGGAAATCAACTCTTTGGCGGGAAAAGAGAAGAATGCTAGAAAACAAAGAAATTGAATGGCGACTAAAAATCAGTGCCATGTGGCTGGAAAAGAGAGATGAGAACTTGCCATATGGAAAACCACGGAAGGAACATAAATACAATATGGAATATGGAAGGTAAGGATGGTAATGTAGTCTCAAGTGACAAGGATGTGACAAAAGATGGGGCCAATTATTTAGAAGAACCTTTTAAGGAATATTTTTGGGATACTATAGATGAAGTTGTTAATATGACAAGTTTCTTTCCAAATATGGTTGATGAGGAGGATAATGAAAATATAATAGAAACAATTTCAAAGAAGGATTTATTAGAGGTTTTAACATCCTTTCAAAAAGATAAAATCCTAGGACTGGATGGATGGTCGGTAAATTTTTTTCCAAGGCTTTTATGAAATGGTGGAAGAAAACCTACTAAGGGTGGTAGAGGACTCAAGGGTTAATGGGAAATTGTTGGCAACTTTCAACTCAACCTTCATTTCTCTAATACCAAAATTTGATAATTCTTAAGCCTTTGAGGATTACAGACCCATCTCATTATGCAACTACATATACAAAATTATAGCAAAATTCATTGCTCGAAGGGTAAAAGTTGTGTTATCAAAATCCATTTATTTGGAACAGTTGGGGTTTTTAATAGGAAGACAAATTCATGAGGTTATGGGGGCATCACAAGAGGTCTTTCACACTCTTAAGTCGAAGATATTACAACCTATGGTCCTCAAAGTGGATTTTTCCAAAGCCTATGATAGAGCGAGTTGGATCTACATTAGGTTGATGCTATTTCATGTTAGTTTTAGTATTAATACAGTTAATTGGATCATGAGTTGTATTACATCAATTTCATTTGTAGTCTTAATCAATGGGACTGCTTCTAAGTTCTTCAGATCTAGTATAGCTATAAGACAAGGTTTCCCCTTGTATCCCTTGTTGTTTTTGTTGGTAGCGGGGGGATTAGTCAAATCCATCTTGAAGGATAAGTCGTTTAGAAATTTCAAAGGTATAAGGATGAACAAGAGCCTCCGTATCTCACCTCCATTTGTTGACAATAATTTACTCTTGTGATTGATCTTATAGAGATACTCACAAAATTTATGATATTATGGTCATGTATTGTAAGGCTATTGTGATGATGGTTAACCTTAAGAAGTAAACTCTCTCTTGTATGGGGGGATGGGAATAGGATAGAAGGCATTTATCTCAATTGTTTCCATACGTGGAAGAAAATTTGCAGAGTGGAATCAAATATCTAGGTTTCTATTTGAAGCATAATAACTATACCAAAATGACTAGGTTGGATTGTTTACAAGGTAGAAAAGAGGATACCTCAGTGATATCTTAGGTGGTTGTCTAGAGGAGGAAGACTAGTACTAATCAAATCAATCCCTGAAGTAATACCGGTTTATTGGGTCTCCCTAACTTTCATTCCTAAAGGCATAATTGAAAAAGTGAGGAAATTATGCTTTAAGTTTTTATGGACAAGTGAAAAGAAGAGGAACCATTTTCCTTTGGTTTCTTGGGAAAGAATAGTTGTACCCAGGAAAATGGGAGGTTGGGGGATAAAGAAAATGCATCACTTTGAAAAAGCACTAGAAGCTAAGGGGGTTTGTAGATTATTGGATGGCGGTGCCTTATGGTGTCAAATAGTGATTCAAAAATATATTGAACCATTATCTATGGAAGAATGGAAAAGAACCCGTGCCAAGTTTTACCATAATGCTTCAATTATATGGAAGGTTATGGTGATTTCCTTTCCTTTGGTCGGGGATTGGTTGTCCTGGAAATTAGAGTATATAGCTAGAGTCAAGCTAGGTGAAGATCCCTAGATAGGATGCAATGGAAACTATAAGCTTCCTAGGCACATGGTTGAGGAGTTAATGGAAAGAGGATTTATCTTTCTATATCAAATAGTAGATATAGTAAGGACATAAGATCTAAATCACGAATGGCTAAGGGATGAAGTGATGAGATTCTATGGAATTGATGGTATTGCATGGAATGAATTGTGTCAATCTCTTAGGGATATTCATGTAAGGATTAGAGATGGAATCAATTCCTTATTATGTTCAAAAAATCATGTTGGCGGAATATATTTACCAAAGATGAAATACAAGGTTCTTAGAGAAGTGGACATGCATGAGTTTGATTGTTGGTGGTTTCAAGGGGTATGGAAATTTAAATTCCCATTCAAAGACAAAATATTCATGTGGATTTCCATAAATCAAAAAGTCCCTACATGGGATTTTATGAAAAAAAGGAATTGGTAGGGCCTAGGAAGGTGTCCATTATGTCAAGTAGTAGATGAGGATATCCATCATTCACTTTTAAATTGACAAAATACTTGTGAGGTCTAGAAGGGACTTGAAGAGGTTGTTGCTTTTAGAACTGGTTGTGGGGATATAATGTGAGTGAAGCTTTGGGAATATGGAATGAAATTAGAGTGACAAAGAGGATCATAGCCTTGCCACTTATGTTGGCATGGGGTATTTGGATTTCAAGGAATGCAAGCTTGTTTGAAGGCGTATTTTATCTTCCCCAGTTAAATTTGCCTCAAAGTTTGGCTATCCTCAAGTTATTCAAGCAATAATCTAGTAGTAAAAATACTAGGATAATTATTCCAGAGCTCATTAACAAGGAAGGGGCCTACGCATACTTTGATGGTGTTTCCCAAGGAGACCCTTCTTGAGGGGGGGATAATATGGATATTATACTTTACTAATCAACATTGGATCAAATACAAAGTAGGTGAGTGATGTGCTTCGAACAACAAATCATAATTCTTGGCTTTAAAGATAATACAGAGGTCGGTTGCTACAAATGGAATTCAGGGGCTACAGGTTATGGGGGATTGTATTCTAACTCTATAGTGGATAACTGGTCAAAGATGCTTAGAAAATATATGGCTTAGGGTAATTTATGAAGATATTATGGCAATAAAAAATTCTATTACTAATTCATCTTTCATGCATGACTACATGGAGAGAAATGGCATTGCAAATGGTCTATCAAAGGAAGGCATATCCAAGGTACCTGGTAGCTAGCTGGAACATATGGGAAGACATGAATTGAAACTTGACAGAGCATGATCCTATATATCCTTTTCATGTAAAAGGGACTTTCTCCACTTTGATTTTATTAGTAGGAATTATCTTTTGGTGAGTGATTGTGAATCCAATGTGATGTATAGGATAGTATTTTTTTTGTACTTATCCCTTTGATACTTTGATACATGATGAAGTTGACTACAAGATGAGCATTAGACATATTATATGGGTTTGTGCACTTGTATTTTTCAAGCTAGATTTCTCTTTTTGGATAGTGTTAGTGAATTCACTATGATGTTAAGCTACATGATGGTCTTATATGGGTTTGTGCACTTGTATTTTTCAAGCTATATTTCTCTTTTTGGATAGTGTTAGTGAATTCACGATGATGTTAAGCTACAATATGGTCTTGTGTGTTTTATGTTGAAATTTTTTTGATGAAGTGTTATATGATGAGCTTCACTACTATATGGAAAATTAAATAATGCAATTGGATATTCTGAAAGGATGTACATTTTGGGTTTTTGATGCCACGACATTAGGTTTAATGGAAATATTATCCACGACATTAGGTTTAATGGAAATATTGATTGGGATAGTTGTTGAAATATTTTCCATATTACCTTCAGCGAAAATTTTATGTTTCGCTAAAGGGTTAATGGACCAGTTAACATTTCCACCAGGTCTCATTGAAAACTCTCCATTCTCGACCTTGTTCAGATCTGGAAGGAAATAGGATCGATGATGCATATGTTCCCAAGGATGATCCAAACCTACCATGGCTTCCAGAATAGCCTCATCTGATGGGAAAATAGTGTCTAAACAATGGAATGAATGGGTGGAGTCAATTCCCCATGCAGGTGCATAATCGATATCTGACTCCATAGAGACCAAAGGAGTCAAGATATGATCTATCGCATCATTTTGTGATGCTTTATAAGTCACTTCTACAACATATAGGGGTACGATTGGTTCATCTGGAGTAGGAAGGATCCAAGGATCAGTTGTTTGAGAAATAATGAATATATCCTTTGTAATGTCCCCAGTTTGACCCCATGGCATTAAATTGTAAATGATGTAATATTGTTATAAAATCATGGTGAGGAGCTCAAGGCCAAGGCCCCGCCAACGATTTAGTGATGCATATGGTTTACGTGCTAGCCAGGCACATTGAAATTGTAAATATGCATTTTAATAAATACCCACAACTAGCTATGCAATGCAACAAGAGATGGGGGCATGATATTACAAGGAATTGGGAGGGAAAACATTCAAACCCTTGAGCCACTCAAGTCAAGCCAAGTGTCAATGAGAGAACCCATCAAACCCTCAACTACCCATGTTGACTTTTGTACCCAATCATTGATTTCTCCCAAGAGTTGGTTGAGGTAGTTAATACCTTGGGGAATGGGAGGTATGGCTGTCCAAATTCGGGTATGGGCAAACCACCCTGCATGGGAATTTGTGTTTTGCTTCTTGGGCAAGAAAAGAGCCATGAATTTCTCCCCCAAGCCATCATCCATGATCATTCCTTCTCCCTCACGAGTTTAGAGCTACCTGGGCATTTTCCAGGCATGTTTTGTTGTGTTTTCCTTCATTCTCCCAGTAGAGAAGGGCGTTTTTGTGTTGTATACCAGTGGGGAAGAAGGGGAATGGAACAGGGGTTCCATAGAGACCGTTTTTTTTGTTGTTAAATGCTGAGAGAGTTGGGGAGAAAACGTTTTTCCTCCCTGTGGATGCATTTCCCTTCCCATAGCTCGTTTTGGGTGAGCCACGATTTGGGGAAAATCTATGGCCATCTTGTTTGTGAATTCCATTGCTGGAAATGTGTATATATGCCCAATGTTTATGCTTGTTGTGTGAGAAATGAATATGTTGGGGTATGGGTATGGGTATTCATTGCTTTGGCTTGAGCTTGAGAGTAAGCATCCAGGGTTCAATTGTAGCCTGATAAACCCAGCTATGGACTGGCTTGGCTCAGATGGAATGATTAATTGGCGGTGAATGAGCTTTGTTCCCCTTTTCCTTGTGAGAATCATGCCCAGCTCGGGGGTGGCCTTCGGATGGACTCAGTATAAGTCGTCGAAGAGCCTATGGTTGGGTGGAACGTTGCAACAACATAGCTAGTTGCTTGGGGCAGTTGCAAAATGAAGATAAGTATTTTTATGTCTATGTATTTACTTCTGCAATTTATTAATTTGATGACTGTTGATATGTTGTATGCATGAGTAATGTGTGTGGATAAGTTTAATTTTGTTGTGCATACTTGATTAGTTTTACACCTGCACACAGATGATTTACTCATATCATTCTAATGAATGGGCTGATAGAATGTGAAAGCCCCACATATTGTTATCATCTTCCCTCTCTTATTGGGTCAGCAGGTGGGTACATTACATCTTTGGATGACACATTAACATTAATCATGGAACCAATATAATTCATAGGAGTAGGTAAGTCAAAAGTGCCCATAAAGGATGAGTACATACCTACCCCTAAACTCTCACTGGGCGGACGGGCTTGATCAATCAAAGGGACATTATAATCCTAAGGAGTTGTATTTTTTTTCCTAGCATAAGCTAATTGATCAATGGTGACAATCTTTCCATCATGGGGGAACATAAGCACCCGAAAAACAGACAAAGGAATAGCTTGCATTGCATATATCTAGCTCCTTCCCATAAACAAATTGTATTCGAGAGCAGCATCTACAACTTCCACTTCTACCGACACTACTTTACCTGCAAGCTGGATCTCAAATGAGGGTAATATTCCATGCGGATGGACATACCTCCCATAAAAAGTAGTAAGTAATGTAGTTGAAGGGATTAACTCCAGAGAGCCTAGGGCTTGCCAACAAGAGATAGACATTACGCACATTGATGCACCTTCATCAACTATTGTGCATTTAATGGTTTTAACACCAAGGACTACTTCGATTTGGAAGGCCATGTGGTAAGGAAATCGGGGTTTGAAATTTGACATGTCAAAACTAGCTAGCATACTTGAAGAATCCATACTTCCTATTGCCGCCAAAAGTGCATTCCGCTGTGATGGGAAACTTTGCAAAACTTCTAGAGCAGACATATCACATGGTGTTTCGGCTAGGTCCTCTACAACTGAGTAGTTTGGAGCAGCACTTGAATTAGGTTTGTGTGTTTCCTGTTTGTAGACACCTTTCGGTATCTTCAGTATAGGATTTGTAGGTATCTCTATATGAAGAGGAAGATATGACTCAGGGATCTCTTTATCTTTCTGCTGCGTGCCCAGGGTATAATTCTGGGATCTCATTTGCAACAAAGCATGGGATTTAATCATATTAATATAAGATTGATCAGTTTGTGTGGTACGAGAAGCGCCCCCAGTATTAGAGCTACCAGAAGTTGAACCTTGTCCTTTGGGAAAAGGATCCTTCAGAACAGTGGGCTTCTTTTCAATTAACATATTTTGGGCTTCATCTATAAGAGAACATTGATGAGTGAGGTGATCGTCCTTACAGATTTTGCAAGGAAACTTTACCTTCTTCTTTTCTCACTTGCCCTCCTCGGCATTTTCAGTAGTTTTGGGATTTTGTTGGTTTCCCTCCCCTTTCTTGCCCTTTTTCTTATTGTTGGGTTGCCGAGGACCCTTTTGATTTGACTACACATTCTATACACTTTCAGTTTGTGTCAGGGAGGATGCAAAAGTAGTTGCTTCTGCATCAGAATACTTTATAGATAGTGCATGAACTTGTTTCTGCAAAGCTTCTAACGCGGATGTTTCAACTGAACCCACAATGCCATCAGCATGTGGTCTAGGTTTTGGCTTTCCAAGATCAATGTTTGACCTAGGTGCATCGGGTATGATTTCATAAAGGATCCCAGACTGTGCATAAACCAAGTCGAGTTGTTGGGTCCTTAAAATGGCTTCTTCCTCAGAAGTAACCCCATAAGTTGACACATCTTTAGAGACGTAAGGTAACAATGATTTCAAGAACCACTCCAATAGGAATTTTGGGGGAATTTCAGCCTTAATGAGCAGTTTATGTCTTCTCCACTCCTGAATATGATCAAATAAATGAGTGGCCTTGTTTTGTCTAAAATTAGAGAGAAGATCTGTACTGGCATCATACCGAATGGGAAGTTGGAAATGGTTCAAGAAGACTGTCGCCAAATCACAAAAATTGTTATAAGCTGCAGTCGGAAACTCGATATACCATTTGGATGCAACACTATTTAAGGTCCTTTGAAAGAGCCTCAAATGAATTAAGTCATCATTTAGCGAGTTCGAGGAGCACCACAAATGAAATGTCGTGACATGGTCCCCTGGGTCTTCACCAATCTTTCCTTCAAACTTTGGAATGTTTGAAGGGAGTTTGGTTGGGACCAGAGGCCAAGCAAGATTATGTCACACAGGGTCATTCATCAATTTTGAAAGATCCGGAAAATTCAAAGTTGCCAGGAAAGGTAAATGAGGTCTATTCGATGACATTGGGTTTTGTGGAATCTGGTAAGGAGAACTTCCAAAGCCATAACTCCCATAAGGTTTCTTGGGGTTGCCCCCAGCCATCAGTTGTGGTGAAAAAGTATTTTGAAAATTGGTCCAACCATATGATAAGGGATTAATTCCTTGAGTCCCAGTCCATTTTGGTTGAGTGTAAGTACTTCCAAATGGAGTAAAGTATTTCTACCTCTTCCACCAAAAAGTGAAAAAGGAGCACTCCCTAAAGGCACATTTGAGGTTTGCACATTTGCTAAATGTACATTAAATCCTGTAAAGGTATTGAATGTTTGTGCTGGTACAATGGAAGGGGTAGGCATTGAGCCCACAAACGGTGCAGAAGGATAAATATGCCCTCAATTCCAAGGAAAGCCTTGATTAAACGGAGCTAAGATGGGATTGACTTGAAACTGTTGAATACAACTTAAAGGATGTAAATGGAACCGTAGGTATTCCTGAAAAAGGAGTATTAGATGAGCCAACGGTGGATCCAAAAGGAGTAGAAGTCAGTGTGAACTAAGTATTGGATGTTCCTGATGGTCCAACATTGAAGCTGAAAGAAGTACTCAGAGCAGAAGACATTTGCAACGAGCTTGGTACTGGGGTCGTAACATGTGGAGGGGATAAACCTCCAATCCTAATAGTTGATGTGGGAGTCTGTGGAAATATCGACACATCTCTTAAGTTATCCATATTAGGTCCAGGTGTGACTCTATATACACTTAATTCAGGTTCACCTACAGAAACAACTCATTCTAACAAAGGATCGTTTGGTCCAATTAATGGAGGATTGAAGTGTCTTGCGAAATCTTCAGTTGGAAAATATTCAATCTCAAAGCTTTGTGATACCGGTGTAGTTTGTGTAATTATTTAGGGTTCTATAGGAGTTTCAGTTGTACCGGTGAGTTCAAAAGAAACACGAGAATCAGTTATGCATTGTCGAGGTGGCGGTGGAGGATCCACTGTGAGCGGAGGAAGGTTTTCCAACCTTCTGGACCTACGAAGAGGTTGATTCTCCACACTTGCAACAAAAATATTCTAAGTGTTAAACCTAGTGGGGCGCTAGAACAACAATAAGAACATGGCACACCACTATAAAAATTCCTAAAGTGATCAAGACCAAACAAACATATAATCTCTCAAAGGAAATTATGGGATGATTAGGGCCCAGAACAAACTAGTAGAGTAATGAAAGACAGTTACCTGGGGCCCACAATACATATTCTTCGGGTGCAAGCGTTTGAAACACCAACCGCCCTCCCAAATAACTGCAAGGTATTTCCTATCACGTATGTCCAAGGTACAATGGAAATATCCTTTTACTATCACCTATGAAGAATCCTAGTGGTCAAGATACTAAGGCTACCATAAATGTAAAATGAGTTCGAGGGGACAGTCGTACGTCAAGCCAACACGCATGGGCAGGGTAACTAAGCCCGAAATCCAAAATCACACAAGGTCCTAATGGATCCTCGTATGCGTATCAGCTCTGGTAGATGCTCGACTGAAAATTGAGGGGGTATCCCCAACTAGTCAATCTCACACGACATCGTGCTTAACTCCGGTTTTAGTGGAGCTTCCCGGCACACCTTTTACAATGGTGGATTTACCTAGAGATAGTCTTACTACGATTTTGAGTTTGAAATGATCTTGGATAGTTTAAAGTGATCTAATCCAAGATCCTAGCCTAAACTAGTTGGTTTGTGTACCCTAAAAAGAAAAGTTACTAATGGTTTTTAATTTAAAAAATTCTTTAAGGGATTTACTTACTCAAAAAGGGAGTGGTTTGTGTGCAAAGGTGGTTACAACTTGAAACAAAATAAATAAGGTATATAACATGCAACTTTCTTTTTACAATTTCATTTTCATTTATATTTCAAAAAGTAAAGACTTGGAAAGAAAACCTAAAAGCTAACACATGTTTATTTTTTATTTTTGAATAAATATTATATACAACTAAAACTAAAAAAGAAAATGTCTTTGCTTTACTAAAGTACTTGCTTGTTAAAATTTCCTCTTCAACAAAAAGAAAATGGCAAATAAATATGATAAGACAAAGATGATAAATGATGCAAGTAAAGATGACTACACATAGAGCTATCAAACTCATAAAAATAACCCTCTTAAGATTTTCGACGATAACAAATCTACTAAGTTCTTTTGACAAGCAAAAAGTAACTCGGTTTTGGAAAAAAGACACTAAATCAAACTGACCTAAACTGAAAAAGCATATGATCACAAAAGATATCAGAATTTACAAAATCAGTCATAAAAATGAAAAGGGTAAATTGTCAACCAAACAAAGGTGGACTTGAGAGGACCTAGGTTAGTCAAACAAGAAAACCAATGAAAACTAAAGAAATAAATCTCCAAGAAGTTCTAAAATATCAATACAAACTCTCAGACAAGTATAAAAAGTCACAAGACTGGCAGAGGAAGCTTTCAATCACCAAGAACAAACCAAAAACTAAAACCCTAACCCTAAAGTGAAAAAACTCAGGAGAAAACGGCGATTGTATATAAACATAGCTTGCGGGTACCCATGGGTCTACATGTGGACAACTCGTGGGTGCAGGAAACAAGCCGTGACTATAAGTATGACACAGTCGCGAGTCTGTCTTGAGAAAAATAAAAAAATTGAAACAAACTCCACAAAAATCAAGTCTGAGTGACCAAGAAAGGTACAGGAAGCCTATAAACTTTTTCAAAGATTAACAGACATAAAAAGAGTGAAGAAAATCAAAACAAGAAGACTCCTAGAGAAACAACAACACTCCCTAGAGGAGTCGCCAATTCTGTTGTGCTGTAAAAACCTATGACTGGGAATTACAGAGATCACCAACGTACATTTTAACTAGTTACAGAGATAGAACAACATAAAGATACATCAAGCAAATATTCTTTTAAATGTAAAGAAACTAAGATATGAAATTAGAATTAGATACCTGAACAACTGGCGGTTGATCCAAGCTCCCAAACTTCAAACTCTTGCTCCACTGCTCCATAGAGATCACCTGCAATAGCGGATAACTTCCTCAAAGCTTATGACTTGAATAAGAATGAAATGTTTTATATGAAACCCATGCATAATAAACAAGAAAGATTCAAAACATGCATTCATTAATATAAATAAGAATATATGGGAAAGGAACTTTCTGTATTAAAGCATTAAAGGTAATTAACCAAAACCTGCCCTGCAACTAGCACTGTTGAAACCTAGCCCTGGGTTCCTGCTCCTCCTCCTTCAGTAGAATTTTCTCCAGCATAACACTAGCATCAAATTGGTTCTTCCTTCTCAAGGCCCTCCCCTTGTATTTACAGCAAGGATGGGAGGATATACTCGAAAGAGAAATTGGTTGGGGAGGTTAGTGTAGTTAGAATAATTGTCCTTAACAAATCCCTAATCATATTTAAATATTTTTATCGTGATTTAGAGATACCTGCGACTGTCACTCTTTACAACCAGCGAAAAACTCACGATTATTGTGTCTAGCAACTCACGAATGCAACTTCTAGGATGATACCTGCGGGTTCACTATATAGAGAGTCACGAGTGACCCGCAAGATGACTGAAGGTAAAGTCGCGGTTATGTTAATTTTTTGATAATTTCATTCCATTATCATTCAGGATCACTAAGAGAATAACATGTACAGCATATCAATCATAGACACAAAAGCAATCACACAAGAGACACAGAGTTTCATCGAGAAAAACCAAGAAGGTGAAAAACCCCGCAACTTCCTCAGAGATAAGATAAGCCACAAACCAAGATCACAATGATCAAACCCTATAAGATGTCTCTAGCATATTCTCCTCCTCCTCCACTAGTGCGCCACTTTCTCTCTTAGCTATGTGAGCTTGAGAAATGAGTGAATGAATCAAATGAGAGACACAACCTCTCTATTTATACACTAACTTGACCTGCCAATAATTCACTATAACCGACTTGCTACTCAAATATAATAACCCAACCACATGACTTAACTAGGGCCTACCCCTCATTGGTGGTCTAATAACCCATCAATACAAATGATGACACTTACAATGTAACTTGCGACACTTGCAAATACAAATGACGACACTTCCAATCAGAGGAATAATACATCTCTGTTGGATATACAATAAAGTACAAATGTTATACATAGAATAATATCTTCTGAAGTTACAAATACATCAACACTCCCTCTTAACTAGGAAGGTATTCTTTCGACACAGGTCATCAATACATATTGGCGCAAGTCTTCAATTCTAGATCTAGATCATCATCACTGGATCACAGAGCATCATCATCATCACTGCTGCTGTACTCGACATCTCAATCACTAGGCTATCTCTGAATTCTGCTCGTCATAGGAAGTTCTACAGAGCCAACCCTTTTTCATGCTGGATGTAGGCCCACTACCTGTAGGTCTTCATCATCACTGTGAGTGGTCTAATAGAGGTGGTATCTCAGGACTCATTGCGTGCATATGCAATGCCTGACAAGAGTATCCCAGGTACAGTTTATGTGCCTAAGCACGACCGACAAGATCTCCCAGGGCTTATATGCATCCCTTCACAAAATCTTTAAAGAGTATCCCAGGATCAGTTTACGTTCCTAAGCACGACCGACAAGATCTCTAAAGAACATCCCAAGACTTATTACGAGCAGATAGCTCAACCTATCGGATCTCCAAGACTGATTACATGTGATTAGGAAAAACCTTAAAAGAATACCCCAAGAACAGTTTACGTACCTAAGCACGACCGACAAGATATCTAAAGAGCATCCCAGGACTTATTACGAGCACACAGCTCAACCTATCGGATCTCCAAGGCTGATTACATGCCTCCCTAGCAAAACCTCGAAAGAGCATCCTAGGACTGATTACGAGCACACAACTCAACCTATCGGATCTCCCAGGATCTTTTACATGCTACCTGCACAACCTGCCACATATCCTCGACCTCTTAGTATCATCCTGAAACTCATGATCCACCTGATCATCCATGCACGGAGCATCATCCTGATGCTAATGATCAACCTGATCATCATCATACCATACATCATACTGATGTACATCATCACTGCATCATCCTAATGCATATCATCCAGAGCATCGTCCTGATACTCATCACACATGATCATCCTGATCATCGTCCTGATGCATATCATCATACATGATCCAACTGATCATACAAAGCATCCAACTGATGCATATCCAAAGCAATAACTAAAGCATCATCCTGATGCTCATCACACAGCGCTTACATCCATAGCCATGGGAAGGATCCTACTCTCACCATGCTTGGAATGGCTCTTGCAAATGTGTCCCATCACTTCTTCCTCAAAGTATCTTCAATCTAAAGAACACCAAGCCTCTCTCTGAAGTACTCAAACTTCACTCTGGCTAGTGGTTTCGTCAACACATTTGCAACCTGCTCATCCGTCGCAACATACAGGAGATTCACTCCTCCTCTCTACACCATATCCCTGATATAGTGATATTTGATCTCAATATGCTTTGACCTGTCATGGAACACTAAGTTCTTAGATAACTTCACAAAACTCTGGTTGTCACAGAATATACAGGTAGCATCCAACATGAGATCAAATAACTCAGGCAGTAGCTTCCTAAGTCATACTGCCTCACAACTAGCCGAACAAGCTGCGACATACTCTTCTTCGGCTGTTCTTAGTGCTACGCAGGATTGCTTCCTGTTAAACCAAGAGATCACACCTGATCCCATACTGAAGTAGCACCCTGAAGTGCTCTTCCTATCTACAGCATTGCCTGTCCAATCTGAATCAACATAACCCTCCAGGTTAAAACTTTGATTCGCATCATACTTGAGCCCATAATCAATCGTACCCTTCAGGTACCTCAGAATATGCTTTACATCAACCAGGTGAACACCTCTGGGATCCATCAGGAACTGGCTCAATGTGTTTGCCGCAAAGCAAATATCTGGTCTCATGTTCGTCAGGTACATCAAGGACCCAATCATCTGACCATACACCGTGACATCAACCGGAACAGATGAAGCATCACACAGAAGCTTCAGGTTCGATGCCATAGGTGTGGCCATGGCCTTGCAGTCCATCATCTTGAACCGCTTCAAGATCTCTACTGCATACTTCCCTTGTCCAAGGAAGATCCCATCTGCACTCTGCCACACCTCCATGCCTAGAAAGTAATGCATCATCCCCAAGTCCTTCATCTCGAACTGGGCAGCAAGCTTCCTCTTCGTGTCAGCAATCAATCTATCCTCACCTGTAACGAACAGGTCATCCACATATAAAAGTAGTATCACTGGATTGCCTTCCTCAACCTTGTAGTAAAGGTTGGAATCCGCTTTACTCTTGGTAAATCCCAAACTGGATAGGAAACTATCCATCCTACCATACCAAGTCCTAGGAGCTTGCTTCAAGCCATACAAGGATTTCTTCAACCTTCACACATATGACTCCTTGTCATGTGTATCAAAACCAAGTGGCTGCTCCACATACACTTCCTCTTCGACTACACCATTCAAGAAATCTGTCTTGACATCCATCTGGTGTATCTTCCACTTCATCACTATAGCCAGAGCAAGTACTATTCTGATGGAAGTGTATCTGGCTACAAGAGAAAACGTCTCTTCATAATCTATTCCCTCTTTCTGAAAGAAGCCACGAGCTACAAACCTCGCCTTGTATTTCTCTATGCTACCTTCTGCAACATGCTTGATCTTATCGATCCACTTGGAATTCACAATAGACTTCCCTTCAGGTCTTGGGACCACATCCCAAACATGATTGATTCGTATTCCTCGATCATGGCATTTTTCCATTACTTCATCCCAGATCCTACGAACTTCAGTTTCTTCAATATATTCAATAGATAGTTTTGTTGTTGGAACAAATGTTGTTGTCCTTCTTTTGTAGGTGATTTTACAGGATATTTCCTACAAGTCAAATTCAATTGCATGATTAGAAACTTCTCATAGTTTTCAAAACAAAATCTTACACATAAAAATATATGTCACACAGTCATGCAATTATCTTAGCCAATGCTTCAATACAACATTCATCCATATCTCGTATTCATACGGTAACTTTCTAGATGCCTTCCATCTCTACCAGAACATTGTTAAGAGTTTGCACTACTCCCAACATGTCAGCAAATAGGTTTCATTCTAGATAAGTAGCAATGGAATGTTGTACAGTGCCAAAGGCCACTTACCCATCACATGCATATTAGTAGTATCTTGTTCATTAATGCAATTCTTCTAATATGCATAATACACAACCTAAGTCTAGGAACATAAGCATATACATCATTGAATAACATTATTTAAACAAACAGAATATACAAGAAATGGCAATTCAAATACTTATCTTTGTTTGTTTGTTGGGTGGAATCCCTCTCAATCTTTGCTTCCTTGCAGGAGTTGCTGGAGTCCGAATTTGAAGTAGCTTCTTCTACTCATTTCTATTGTGGATTGTAAGGAGTGGTCAACTCCCTCTTAATCCCTGAATTACTGCATAACTTCTTGAAGTCCTTTGAAGTGAATTCTCTGCCATTGTCGGATCTAAAGATCTTGATTCTTCTTATTAGTTTGATTTTCTACCAAGGTTTTGAATTCCTTGAACTTATCAAAACACTTCATCTTTGACTGGATTTCAGGAAGACCTTCTACAACTTTGCTTGCAATTGGTAGTGCCCTATAGTGTACATGAGCAAGCCTTCTATGCCAAAGTTCACTTGGCTCCATGGATTCATGTACCATGGCATGCTCAGGTTGTCCCTTCAATTTGTACAATCCTCCCTCTTGCTCTCCAATCACTATTGCATCATCTATGGTCTTACCCTTTGGCCACAGTACTTGTCCATCCACAAATGCAACTCTAATCCCCTTTGCATCCAAAGATGATATGGATAGGAGATTCTTCTTGAGCCCAGGTACATATAGAACATCTTTCATTTTCAAAGACTTCCCAGAGTCTAGTTTGTAGGAGGCTTCACCACTTCCTTTGATAGGATATATTGATAGTCATCCCCACGTTTCACCTTGTGAGGTGACTCATGTTCAAATAGGTCTACAAAGGATTCTTTGAATCCCGTCATGTGTTTGGAATCCCCACTATCAATAAGCCAATCATCACATCCATGTGAGATAGTACCTGTGAGAGCAAAGATCAACACATATTCTTCCTCACTTGAGGAGTCTTCACTTTCTTCCCTATTCTTATTCCTAGGAGGTTCATCATCCTCAGCATCATGAGCATGATGCCTCTTCTTTATGTTCTTCTTCTTGTTATTGTTGTAATCTTTCCTTCTCTTGGGACATTCAAAAGCAAAGTGTCCTTTCTCATTGCATGAGAAGCATCTTAAATCTTTCTTATCTTTTGGATGGTAGTGAGAAGATTTCTTGTGATGATGAGATGGTTCTCTCTTGAACTTGCTTTTCTTGGTGTGTGTTGTGAGAGATTGATCTTCACTTTCCATCTTTTCTTCTCGAGCCACAAGCCTAGCTTCTTCTTGTGAACATTCCTCCCATAGTCTACTAAAAGAGATCAGTTTCTTTTTTGCACAGATTCCTTGGATGAAGGAGTCCCATGACCTAGGTAGCCCATTTAATGTGGTCATGACAATTTCTCCATTCTCCACCACTTCATCCACTGTTTCAAGTTGTTCCTTGATTTGAGATACCTTAGAGAAGTAGGATTGAATGGTCTCTTCATTATGGATCTTTACACCTTTCAATTAGTTCCGCAGAGTCATCTTCTGATTTATGTTCTTTCCTTCAAACAACTTGGTCAAGGAGTCAAACATCTCTTTAGGTGTCTTTAGGGAAGACACATGGGGAATGAGATGGTCCTTAATAGAATCAGCAATGATTCTCTTGGATTTAACCAAGTTTTCTTGTGTAAGCCCTTAGCCTCATCTCCCTTAGGAACTGGAACCTCTTCCTTTATGTAGTTGTCCAACTCATTCTCCTCTAAGATTAACCCAATCCTATACTTCTAGGCCCGGAATTTATTAACCGCTTCAAGATTATCCTCAAGCTTGGTGTGGTGGGACATCTTAAAGAGTACTTCAAATGGAAATAGAAAAGATTTAGGTCTTACCACTAGATTTGCTAAAAATTGGATATGGATTCAAAGAAACCCTAAAAATTCAAAATTTGAATTTCAAACTTCTGAAAGGATAGAAAGATGCACCTTGCTGAGCTGGTCAAGCTGGTATACTCAGAATTTGAATTCTGCCAAGTTTCACCCCTCAAAATTGCCTTTTAGATTTCTGGATTCACTGGGAGGACCCTGAAATAGGGTTTGAATTTCCCGGAGCTTCACCCAACCAAAAAGTTCGATATAAAGCTCTAAACTTCGATTTTTCAAAGGAGCTTCCATCCGTGGTCTCGGATTTCAGAAATTCCAATTTTTGCACAAACCCTAATTTTTAGGTCAAAAACTGAAAATGCTCAAAATTGAATTCTATCTCGACAGAAAGATGCGCCCTTGCTAGGAGATTCAATCTAGATTTCTGACTTTGATGATTTGTGGAGAGAAACCCAAATATTAAGAATCCCTAGCTTCCACAGCTGCACAGTGCCTTCTTCTTAGGTCAGCTCTGATACCATGTTAATTTGGTTGTTTATTTTAGCCCACAGTTCAATAGTTAAAAGCTAAAGGAAACTTGTGGTTGAATTTTTACATTCGACAGTTCCGAACCTCTTAAACAGGTTCATCCTCAGGAGCACGAAAATCTCACTCTTTTTTGCACATGGGTGTGACCTATAAATATTTTCCCGTTTAAGTTTTGTAGGAAGTAGGGTAAGGTTGGTTCTTATATTATTAGGGTTTTTTATTTTATTATTATTTTTTAGTTGTGAAATTAGGTTTTCTTATGAATTTTTAATGTTTAATTAGTAATGTATTTTTGGTTTAGGTTAATTTATTTAAGTCTATTAATTATTATTAATTTGGAGTGTAATTTCTTAATGTTTTTGTTAAAAGTATATATATGTGTCATTACTTAGTAATTTTGTTTAAAAGTATATAAGTCTTATATATATATAAACTTTAATAAATATGTAAATATCTTAAGTTTAATAAATGTGTAAAGATCCTATGTTAATATATATTTTATAAAGTTTAATGTCTAACATTTTTCTTTTAATGAGTTTAATTTTAATGTGTTTCTTAATAATATATATTATTTTGTTTTCTTTTTGTTTACATTTTGATTTTAAATAAATGTAAAATTTATAAAATATTATGTCTTATTACATTTTAATTTTCTAGAGTAATTACTTCTTAAGGTTAATTGTTGTTTTTTATTTGGGGTTAAGTTTTTCAATGTTTGTAGTTTCCTAGTGAGTAGGTTAAGTGTTGTAGGTTAATATGTTTTTTATGTTTACTTATCTTTTTCGTTTATGAATGACAGGTTTCCAGGCCTCTTTTAGCCTCACGCCATCATCGCGGTTGAAATTTTTCACACATTTCTCAATTTCTATGGCTTCCCAAATTTTCCTTTTGTAATGATGAGGGACAATTGCTAAAACTATTGAATTTTCTAGGCAAATATGATGTTTGGTGGTGTGAGAATTCTCGGCTATGGCTGAGTTTTTTATTCTATCATGTCATATATCTACACCATGAAAAAATATTTATAGGTCACACCCACGTGCAAAAAAGAGTGAGATTTCCGTGCTCTTGAGGATGAACCTACTTAAGAGGTTCGAAACTGTCGAATGTAAAAATTCAACCGCAGGTTTCCTTTAGATTTTAACCATGTTAATTTTTTGATAATTTCATTCCATTATCATTCAGGATCACTAAGAGAATAACATGTACAACATATCAATCATAGACACAAAAGCAATCACACAAGAGACACAGAGTTTCACCGGGGAAAACCAAGAAGGTGAAAAACCCCGCAACTTCCTCAGAGATAAGATAAGCCACAAACCAATATCACAATGCTCAAACCCAATAAGATGTCTCTAGCAGATGCTCCTCCTCCTCCACTAGTGCGCCACTTTCTCTCTTAGCTATGCGAGCTTGAGAAGTGAGCGAATGAATCAAATGAGAGACACAACCTCTCTATTTATACACTGACTTGACCTGCCAATAATTCACTGGCGCCGACTTGCTACTAAAGTCTAATAACCCAACCACATGACCTAACTAGGGCCGACCCCTCACTGGTGGTCTAATAACCCATCAATACAAATGACGACACTTACAATGTAACTTGCGACACTTGCAAATACAAATGACGACACTTCGAATCAGAGGAATAATATATCTTTGTTGGATATACAATAAAGTACAAATGTAATACATAGAAGAATATCTTTCTAAGTTACAAATACATCTACAGGTTATGTTTCAGAATTGATCACAAATAATAGTTTATTTAGGAGAACATTGCAAAGTCTAAAGCCAAAGCATCTATAAACAAGTAGGCTCTTTCATCCATAATGTCCTTTTGTGTGACCGACAAAGCAATGTAGTTATGGACAAAGAAGTGCCATTTTAGCTTATAACAATGCCTACAAACAAAAGTTGTTGTTAAAAGGTGTCTTGCTAGAGGACTCTTTCCTTTTATGTGCTTGAATACATGATGAAGTGCTACGAGATGAGCATTGTGACACTATATGATTGATTATATGTGATTATACTTTTGGGATGAACACCTGTATTTTTCAATAGGTTTTATCTTTTTGGACAGTGTTAGTGAATTCGCTTTGGTGTCAAGTTTTAAGATGGTGTTGTGCCTTTTATGTTGACAGTTTATGAAGTGCTACGGGATGGGATTCGATACCATATGGAAAACTATACTTTTTTATACTATTGGATATTTTGAAAGGATGTATACCTACATTTTTTATTGCGGGAAAATACCGTTGCTTTGGAAACAATTATGATGATAGTAAGAGTATATGTTCATATTTTAGATCAGTTTGGATCCCTTATGCTACGTCTTTATGAATGTGAAACTTATAGCTTCATATGTACTTGATACAATAATGATTTTATTGAAAATAAAGTTGTGATTTTTTTCCTGAGGGAAAAATATTAATCAAAGGGGAATTAAAAAGTGGAGAGTGGTTTAAATAAAATCCACATAATCAATTAAGATGATAGAAATAAACTAATCTAGTTAAATGGGGTTTTATTATTTTAAAATAGGATACATGGAATGAAAACAGATGAATATAATGGGAAGATATTCTTAAAGATTAAAATCCAAAACAATAAGTGCATATGTGGAAAGTAAGGAAAATTTTAAGAATCTATACTTATGTTAAACTGTATAAACCTTGGCGAATCTTAATAATTCTTAAAATACCAATCATAAAATATTTGGTGATATTTTTTAAATATTATATAGTTTCTAGAAAATTTTGGTGATTTCTAGAGTAGAAGGATTTTATCCTATAGAATTTGGCAAATCATTTTAGAGGAAAATGGAAATTTGTAAAAAAAAACATGGAAAATTATCTCATGGTTTAAATTTAGCCCCTAAAATTTTCCTCGATGGAAAGAATGTTGGGGTAGGGGAAGTGTGTGGGGTGTAAATGACAAATATGATGGATGATGGAATTCCAAGGGTAGTTGAGTTTGGAAATATACTTCTAATTGTTAGGTTGTTTTAAAATTTCAACGGCTTCTTGTTTTTCACCAAAAGGGCTTCCTTAATAATGCATGATGAGTAATTGGGAGTTGGTGTTAAGATTTTGTTTTGAATAAAGTAGATAAGAAGATTGGTTTTATGGGAATGCTTAGTTATAACAGATATACTGAGGTGATTATGGAATACATTGGCAATATTTTTTTGAGATGAGTTTGGATATATCCACTAATTCAACCTATTTAGGATTTGCCACAAGAACGGGGAATTTGATAAACACCTTAAGAAAGCAAAGGGTCAAGTTTATCAATAATGCTTCTGAATAATTGATTTAAGGTTTTATGAGATTTCAAAAGAGTTTTGATATTATTTTTAGCTAATATCTTGGAAATATGATTAGCGATTCCATGAATATAAAGGAGCGAAACATGGCCTTGGGGAGGAGAGGTGGTAAGGGGGTTCTTGGATGGAGGATAAAAATCTATTGATTTCAAAAATAGAATAGCCATTGGTTTGGGGGATGTTAGTGATGATGGACCTTTCTTTATCTAGTTTTTGGGATGAGGGGGGGGGTTCAAATGGATTTGGATATAAGGGTGACTCCATGAAGATGGGTAACTCTTTTTGGCCAAATATGACGGTGAAAAACGGAAATTTTATCCATGTATTAAATTGAATCCCTCTAAACTCATATTTGCCAAATGAATTTTGACATGCGATTGAAAAACGAAATGTAAAGAATTATGTTGGCTTTCCAATGATATTTTTTTCGAAATATACCAATGTCATTTATCGTGTCAAATTTTCATTTAATGAAACGTGTGTACTTAAAAATTTGAAGAGCAATTAACAAGTAGTTTGTGTTCGTGCACGATAATTTAACGTTAAAGTAATAATTTTAAAAAACGAAATATGTGAACATGATCTAGACAAAATGCACTAGGCATTACATATTTTTCTTTTATTTTTTCTCAAAAAATTATATTTATTATTATTTTTCGAAACTAACCAATGAATATTTCAGTCGCATTTTGCACACATGTGTGTTCGTGCATGAAATATTTTGATTGTCTACATAATTTACAAAACTAAAAATACCCTTTTGAAGAGGACGCATTTATCTAGGGCTTGTGTATTTTTTCAAATTTTTTGGATGTGTATTTTGAATTTTGTGGATTTATCTTTGAGCTCAATCGAAGTTGTCGGCAGGTTTTTTAGGGCAAGTTTTAGTAGAAATTTAAAAACAAAATACATATGAAGATAAAAATTCGTAAATTTTATATATCTGGATAGAGGATTCATTGAAGAATCCAATGGTATCAATTCCGCTCATTAATGAGCATTTAATGACATGGTTTATCTATGTGGAAGGAAGACAAAACTTTCATTCTACAGTGAAAAGGGCTCTCGGCCTGTTTTTTAAGCCGTCGATCGAGCTATTTGCTCGATCGAGGGTTTTAAAATACCTTGATCGAAGGTTTAACAACACCTCGATCAAGGGTTTAACAACACCTCGATCGAGGTATTTTCAAACCCTCGATCGAGGTATTTTCTCGATCAAGGGCCTAAAACGAGCCTTTTATGTTTTTCAAAAGCTAGATCAAGCTTTTCAAAAGCTAGATCGAGCTTTTTAAAAGCTAGATCGAGCTTTTTAAAAGCTAGATCGAGGTCTTGTTTCAACCCTCGATCAAGGTTTTTTAAAACCCTCGATCGAGGTATTTTAAAACCCTCGATCGAGCTTTTAAAACCCTCGATCGAGCTTTTAAAACCTCGACCGAGGGCTCTAAATTACCTCGATCGAGGGTCCAAAAAACAATTTTTTCCCATTCTATCCACCAAAAACCATGAATGACATTGGTGGATTCACCCATAAGAGTTTTAAGAAAAATTTATTTTTGAGCAGGGTGGTGGTAGGATTGGGCATGGATGTATATAATGATTTTTTTTCTAAATACTTGGTGGGAGAGGGATCCATATGGTTGTTAGGTGACTATAAAAATCCAGGAATAAACATGAGTTATTATGTTAGGTACTAAATGCTAGTTTTGGTTCATCGATGACATATTCATGATTTGGGCTTATTAAAAGTTAACCCTAAAATCCTTATTTGACCATCTTAATAGCCTGTCTCCCCACATGCATTTTTTACCATGAAAACCCAACATAATAATTCACTTCCACTCCTAAATTTTCTAGTCATTTGATAACCAAATAGCTCGCTCTCCCACTAAATCTTTGGAAAAAATACCCATACTAATAAATGTATGCATGTATAATCTCACCACCATTTGCTTCAAAAATTACCTGTTCATAAAACTTTTATATCTAGAGTCATTCAATTTTTTGCACCCCAACACCTAAACAAAGAAAGATCCATCCTCACTAACACCATCCAAGCTAATAGTTATTCTGTTTCCCAAATCATTAGAGATTTTTGCTACTTCCTCCTTAAAAAAACTAAGAAACCCTTCCCACCTCTCCACCCCAGGGCCAAACTTTGTTTCCCTTCATTCATGGAATCACAAATCATATTTTCAATACCTTAGCCAAAAAGAATATAAAAAATCTTTTAAAACCTCACAAAACCCTAAAGTAATAATTTAGAAGTGTTAAGATCAATCTAACTCTATCATTTCTCAATGTATTTACCATATTCTCCACTCTTGTGGCAAATACTACATTGGCCAAAGTGATATATCTATCTAAACCTGTCTCAAAGAATATGTTGACGATACATTTCATAGTTTCCTAATTAAAGTAATTATTGTTGAGCATTCCCATAACACCAAACACCTTATATGCTTATATTAAACAAAATATTAGGACCAACTCTTCACTACTCATCACACATTTTCAGGGAAACCCTTGAAATTAAAATTTAAACTAACAATAATAATCAAAAAGATGGTTACAAACTCAACCACTCTTGGAACCCATCATTCATTGTCTTCATCATTAAGACCCTTCACCCCCCGCCACTATCCTTTCCTCTAGTCAAGTTATTCCATGATTTCCTCTTGTTCAATTATTATAATCCTTAAGGATCTCTTTACATTCCCATATATCATATTTTAACCAAATCAAACCTCCTCTAATTGGATATGTTATTCATCTTGAAACTACTCCCCACTTTTTAATTCTCAATTCCTCTCCCTTGTATTCATTTATTTGATTCTACTTGTATTTTTTCCATCTCTCTTTTTTTATTCCATTTGAAAATTAAGTTTTTCTCTTTGATGTATTTAAACTATTTATTTTTTCCTAAAAATTAAATATTTTAAACCCCCTTTCATTATTATTCTTTGTTCTTTTTAACTTCTCTTAAATTGATTATTTTAGCTATTACAATACAATATTAATTTAAATATATCACTACTTCTCTTGAATTGATTTATTTTAGCTATTACAATATAATATTAATTTAAATATATCACTTTGCTTGTATTATTAATAATTGTTTATCATGTTTACAATTAAAGGATAAGAGAAAATTAAGTTACTATAAGGAGGTGATCAACCCTAATCTAAAAGATCAAAAGTATCTATTTGTTTTAACTACCGTACATAAGAAAATCAGCATTGTTAAAATAAGAACAAACTCTCACCAACTCCATAGTGAAACGGGATGTTGGACAATTCCTAAAACGTCATGGAACAAAATAATTCGTCATCTTCGTGCCACTAAGAGGGTTGAAGATGAAAATCATTTTTTCTTAGAATGTCCTCTGTATACCCACATTAGATCACAATTTCAAAATGTTTGTTACGATACTAGTAACCTTCCTAACATTTTAACTCATCACAATTATGGTGATAAAAAAATGTTGTTCTTAAAGCTATTCAAACACATAAATAAAATTCTAAATAAAATCAAGTGATTCCTTACCATTTTAAAGGTCCAATAGACCAAAATTGGTCTCAATTGACGTTAATAACCATCATCAACATCATTAATATACTTTCTTTTTACGGCCTATTTTATTACTTCAATTTATTTATATTTTATAATTTCATCATTTTTATTACTCTTTGTATTTTATTCTCATTGAATAGGTCCAATGTATAGTATTCTTTTTCCCCATGAAATACATATCTAAGGGAAACCAACCATGGGGAGGATAATAATAATTCCTCCCAACCACTCAACCTACACCCAATTGACAAGTCTAATTTCTAGTATTCGTCCTTCATTTATGTATTTTACTATTTCATGTATTATTTTATTGTAATCTAACTACTTTTGTCATTATCATATTTATTTCCTAGCTATTATTATTTTACTTTACTATGATTGTAATTTTATTCCATTTTTTATTATTATATATTGGTTCACTCAATCATGTCTTTATTAACTAAGTTTTTATTATCTAACACCTAAATCCCTGTAAATCTATTTATTCTAAAGGATAACTCCTATCTATCTCATAAAAGATTCATTTGGAAATTCCTTGATGATGATGGCTAGAGTGTCTAATCAAAACGTTGGGATATTTCTAAACTCCAACATAATTTATCTCCAAAAAGATTACTACAATCATTCATTGGTTCCATTAACCCTCCTTCCTCAATCAATCATAATTTTATTCTCATGGTTATTTTACATGATAGGTTGAAAAAGTCTTACTAAAAATAATAAGATTGAAAAGGTAGTTTCCTTTCTTGAAACCAATTTATTTTCCTATTTTGGATTGCCCCTTGATCATTAGTGACCGTTGAAAATGATGGAACTTTTATTTCAATAAAAGTATTGATGAAATAAAAGTATTGAGGTTATGCCAAAATTATAACATTACATATCCACCTCATTCCCATACTATCCATAAATAAATGGCTTGGTCGAAACCATTACTAAAAATTCGATAAAAAAATGTTAAGTCATTTACTAGAGAGAATCCAAAGGAATGGTATTTACTATAATTCATGCAATATAGGTAGACAAAACCACTAAGAGTATCACTGATCAAACACCTTTAAGCTTGGTTTATGGCCCATAGGTTCTCATGTCATTAGAGCTAGAAATGCATAAAGATAAATCTCTTGCAGCCATTATTGAAAAATTGATTAAAGATTGTTGTTCAGAAAGCTCCAATGCGCTTTTTTGAAGAGAGAAAAATATTTTGTCACTTTGCCTTTTGATCCCCTTCAGAAAATAAAACCAATGAAGGCTTCTGCAAGACTTATGTCTCCATCTGAGAAAGAATTCTGTGCAAAAGAAATAAAAGAGCTGCTGGAAAAAGGTTTAATTGAACCTTCCAAAAGTCCATGGGCATGTAGAGCGTTTGTGGTAAACAAGCACTCAGAGCAGAAAATACGTAAGCCAAGATTGGTTGTGAATTATAAACCTCTTAATGCAATTTTGCAGAAGGTGAGATATCCCTTGCATGATAAAGCAAGCTTACTACAGAGAATCAGTGGTTGTACAGTGTTTAGTAAGTTTAATCTTAAATCTGGTTTTTACCAGATAGGGATTGAAGCAAAAGATCGCTTCAAAATTGCTTTTGTTGTCCCTCATGGACAATACCAGTGGAAAGTCCTTCCATTTGGCATCAATAACGCACCATCGAAATTCCAAAAACGGATGGAAGATATATTCAGAGATATTCCATGGTTGTTAGTATCTCCTAGCCTTCCCAACCAAAGAATCGGACATCAATACAATATTTCAGAGGTACAATGCATTGCTCACTTTGGAAGAGTGAAGGAATTTTGCAGCCTTGAATTTTGAAAGGGAACAAGGAATATTTGTCAAAAAGTATCATAAATAAAAAGGCATAGGATAAATATTTCATGGTGTGGCAGTGAGGCCTTCGTTGTGATTATACTCGCGAAGATAAACGTAAGAACACAAACAATATCTAGCTCGATCACTTTACCATTGCTCAAAATATATGAAATAATGCCTTTTGATAAAAGGACAACCAATAAAGGATCTTTTCAAACACAACCAATGGGGCATCCATGAAGACATATTACGTGCATGAATAATAAACTAAGCAAAAACAAATGGAAAAACTTGTAAAACACAAAAGGAAGCTCATGTTCTTCTTTATGTTGCCTCTCCATTTTTGTTTCTCTTTTGCTTTTGTGGTTTTATTTGTTTTTCTTTGATTCAAACTTTTTTCTTTTTCTTTTTTCTTTTACACTTTCTTGTCTCAACCAAATTGAAGCCTGAACATTGAAGATTCCTCCCATGTTTACCCCACAAGAGTAGGTATGCTAACATTTTTCTTCACATGGTTGTTGTTGGTCCAGCGTGATTGCGAGATGTTGAATGGTGAAAAAAAATTGTAATATGTCTTGAAGTTCCCAATGTTGGGTAATGTTCAATTTCCTTGTCATTCCATTTCTTTCTCGTTTTTCAGACCCACCTAAGGAAGTCTTGGTATCATCATATTCACATGCTACCCCTTTCAATAATAAGCATGAATGCTTGTACCTAGCTCTAATTTATAAGCTCAACTTTACGATGTCTATTATTATCATTGCTCATTTTTAGTTTCCCACAACCAGCCCTAATATGTATAATCAATCCAAAACCAAATATCATGAATTCGCATGTCGCAAAAGAATGCATGCCACACAGAGTCTCTACATGTTGACTAATTTTATGATCAACACATATTGATCACAGAGCCTTGCAATCTATCATAACCCAAACTTCAAATTGTTGGACAATCACCCTATGGCCAATTTGTTATAATATTGTGAACATATGAAATAATATTATAACACAATAAAAACTAAGGAAATCATTACTAGTCTATCCTTCTACCTACCAAGCAACATAAAGCACGAAATAAAATTGGAGAAAACATAACAACAAGAGAACATCGATATACGTGGTTCACCCAATATGGGATACGTCCACGAGAAGGGTTGCATCTTCCATTATTCTGTAAATAGATCTCCAAGATTACATGGCATCCTCACATATGCATCACATCAAGCTCCATCAAACAATTATGTGTGTACAAATGACATACACAACATGTGATGTGTGATGAAATACAATCAACACATACCCAAAAGGGTCTCCTTCACCTCTCTTATATACCAAGAGGTTTGGATTACAATACATCCCATAACACATGTGGGATAAATGAATTTCATCCTCTTTATATAGAGAATGGTTACAAAGGATATAATTACAACGATGCATGTGGGATAACTCTATTTTATAGCATTAGAGTTATTTTATGCCTTTAATTGATATTTTACCAATATATCACATAAGTCATCATTACATATTCTAACACTCTCCCTTAATGATGACTGGGAGAAAGAATACAAATAGAAGGAAGGTGGAAACACACCAACATCCCCCTCGATGACAACTTCCAGAATGCTCCATAAGATGCGAATAAAAAACACTTCGCCTCATGGATTTGATGAAGAACAACCGCTTCTCACTGAATCACGAAATTGCACACGAACCAAGTTGTGTGATGAAATACCAACAACAAGATGTCCGGATCTAAAGAGAAGCATTTATGGCTACTAGATCCAATAGTAAAATGCTGAGAACATGTGACGCAATCCAACAGCAAGGTGCTCAGATCTAAAGAGAAGTCATCATGGCTACTAGATCCGTAAGATGCCTAGATCACCACAAGAATCATCACAGTCATAATTGATAGCTTAAGAAATCCGATATAACATACACACCAGTGTACAGATACTTTCTGACGGTTGATACAACAGAACATGTGGCTAAAAACACCACAACAATGTACAAAATACCCAGATGGCCAATATACATGCAGATAACAGACATTCTTCCAATCAAGGTGCAATATAAATATCTATAGAAGACCTCAAACATCGAAGAAACAGGACCCCAATGGTCTATACATCGAAAATGATATCATACAGATGAACATCATGACTTTAATAGTAGAAGATGGATGTCCATCATACAACATTACTGAAATATGATAGAACATGATAAAATTCAACATTACATTCCTTCTTAAGAGGAACCAGAGATCCGCAACCAGCGTATGCTTAAACAAGGAAGGAATAACATAAGCAAGCTATCCCACAACATGGATAATGAACCTGCACAAAGGAACTTCCAAGAATAAAGCATATAAAAAACACATGATAAGCCCAAAAGAAATAAGATATGATAAAATGACATTGCTCAAGAACATATAAATAAATGATGTCGCTTCTATGCAAGACCATATAAATTTGAGCAAAATATTATAAAAAAAGATATGACATGATATAAAAGATAGAGCAGCATAAACATAAGTTAGCATAATAGATATCAAGATAGAATAATGAGCCAAGATTTCATTTAAATATATGAAAAAATTTAGTCATCAAGCAACTAATCTTAAGCATAGGTGCATTTCTTATTAGCATTATGTTAATATGCAAGAGATGAATGCCCTGAAAATGTCAATGCTTCCATTTATGAACGTTAGAGACAAGAAACAGATGTCAATGCTTCCATATAGGAACATTAGAGACAAGTAGGAACAAGATAACCTCTGCAATCATAAGAATAGAAATCCTATTGCAACAAGAACAAGGTGTTCATGGCAAATATTTCAAGATTATAAGATTGCTCAAAACCATATAAATATTCCGGGTTGGTAGGTGCAGGGGGGGGTTATTCTTGACCCCGATGGAAACAAAGTGGAGGAGTTCGCATGGGGGATAGGAAAAAGAATAAACAATGATGCTGAATGGTTAGCAATGATAAAAGGGATGGACATTGCTAGAAGCAAAAATATTAAAGATCTAGTGATTTTCGAAGATTCAATGTTGGTGATCAGAGACACCAGGGACTTAGCTACTCTGCGCCGCAAGCCTATATCTACGATGCATCAACACCTCTACTTTTTGTCCAAAGATTTCCACTCATTATCCTTCTATCATATTCTTAGAAAAAACAACAATGGTGTCGACTCCATGGCAAACCTTGGTGCAAGTTTAAATTGTGGACATGCATGGCTCAACGGTATACACACGATGGGTGTTTGGGTTCCCTAAACCTATGTCCCGGCCACACCCCTCCATTTCCCCCCGACCGATGGCCTCATTAACTCAAAAATATCCTTAAGATCTCCCTGCTCACATAAAAGGTCCTCTCGTCGTTTTTGGCAATCGCCACTGCCAGACCCCATCTTTCTCGCATGCTGGGAGTTATTGCGAATGATCCCCAAGGTGGTGCGGGGCTTTATCATGCAAGGTGGTGAAGGGTTCAGCACCCTTTCTATCTTCTTGCTCGCCTGTTTCCTGTTCCCTGCTTGGCTCTTGTTCCCTGCTCCTGCTGATTTAGTGTTATTTTGCAGAGTGAAGGTTGAACATCCCTTGTCTCAGGGGGCCATGGATAATTGCAGTCATTTCCCTGCTGCCCTACACTGTAGGAAATGCAGGAGGAACGAATAGAATACCCCAGGGGAGTCTGGTAGTGGTTGCAAGAAGCGTTATCTCTCAGAAATTTGTCAGGGTCCCGGTGGTGTCGATTCCTCCAGGGTGGTGATGCCAAGGTGAATTATGGAAATGGTGGCCCATGGACGCCCCTAGGCACTGGGTTGTTTCCAAGTGGTGGTTTTGCTTCTAATTTGGTTATGGCTTCTAGGTATCATATGAATTCGTGTGAGAGCGGAAAAGGTGTCCTTCGTTAATGGTACCATGGAAGTCCTGGTGATTTGGGGAATAGGGATTCTCCTCAAGGGAAAGGAAGCCCCTCCCCTGAGCTCAATCTGCATGTTCAAGATCTGGAAACGCAAGTGCATTGGCTTAGAAGGGACCTTGCAGACATGAAAAAAGCTATCTCCAATTTAGCGACCATAGTACAAATCTCCAACTCCGAAGTTTGAGCAAGCACCGGAAAGATAAATGATTTCACTGAAAAAAGTATGGGCAAACATGACACCCTTTACAGCTGCCTGAGAATCATCGAGGCTAAAGTTGACCGTGTGAGGACCAACAGTGGGAGCATCCCATCAGTCATCCTGAACATTGACGACGACAACGCTGGAAATACGGCTAGAAGCAAGGAAAAAATATCCCGCAACTGTCATGACAACTAATTCTCGCCGGTGCAGCCTCCTATTGATCTGATGTTTATCTATTTAGTTTCTGTTCTACTCCTATGTTATATTTCTTTTGTTTCCTATTAGGCCAGTTTGTTAGAATCTTCAGTTGTAATAACAGTATCAGTCCTTATGGTTGTATCAAGCATAATGCCAATTTTGAATTACAGAGGCTGGAAAACTCAGAACTTGCTCTGACATTTCTGGAATTTTGGGACCAACCTTTTTCTCTATGTAACTTGCTCCATCTTTTAATATAAAGCATTTTAACCATTTGTGTTAAAAAAAAAAAAACCATATAAATATTGAGTAGAAGATGATTGAAATAAACATGACATGATATATATGAAAATAAATCAAAATGTTTAATATGATCAACATATAGCAAATTATGATCAACTCATGATATCACTTATAAAAAAATTATGAAATTACAAGTCACTAATGGTCTTAGTCATGGGTTCATTTCTTGTTAACACTATGTAAATATGCAAGAGATTAAATACCTTGGAAGTGTCAATGCTTTCATATAGGAATGTTAGAGACAAACAACACAGGAACTAGATACAATCTTTGCAATACATGAAAAAGAAACTATACCCCGATTAAAGAACTTATGACAAGCCAAAAAATATGATATCACATAGATTCAAAAAATTGTTTTTACTCAAGAAATTAATTAGCAAGAGCATATAATGATCATAAAGATATTGCTTATAAAAATAATGAAATTGCTTTTCAAAAAGGTCAGCAATAACATTTAAATAAATCAAATAATGATCACAATATAACACATATAGAAGCATCGTTATCATTATTAGAAGAGTGAGACCATGTTAGAATATTGAGCAAAAACATTGATCAAATAAAACAATAATATCACTTTAGAAATGAAAACATATAGCCATTAAACAACTAAGTCCTAAGCATAGGTTCATTTATTGATGTCACCATTACCATACTAGAGATCCATGCTCTTGAAAATGTCAAAACATCTTCCACACAAAGAAGGTTAGAGACATAAGAACAAGAAAACCTCAATAAATATGATGAATCATAACAAAATCCCTAATGCAAAGAGATCAAGAAGCTTATGATAAAAATTCCAAGATAAGAGATGAAACTTTTCCAAAACAGAAAACAAAAACTTTACCTACAACCCTTAGAAAAGGTGCCAAATAAATTCACTCACGGGTCTGCCAAAGTAAACTCACGTGTACTCGCGGGTTATGCATAGAGAATCTGCGGGTTCACGGGTCTCTAAAGGAGAAGGACGTGGGTCTCTGTACAGTAAGGTCGCGGTTATACTGAAGCACTCATGGGTCCCTATACAATGAAGTTGCGGTTATATTGAAGTAAACGCGATTTCACAATAAAACAGTCGCAAGTATGTTGTGGCACACGCGGGTCTGTACATTGAAAGTAATGGGTTTGTAGTATACTCGCAAGTTTGCAGTAGGGCAAGTCACGGTTACCCACGCTATCTGCGAAGAAAAAGTTGTGAATGTCAAGTTTTAGGCCAAAAATAGTGTCGAATATGTCGAACACGGAAACCTGTACAAAGTCTACCAAACTTGGACGAAAACTGCCGATCTGACAATCGGAAGAGAGATCTCCTTGAGGAAAAGCCAAAAAATGTATAGATCTACAAAAGAGACATCAAGAAACCCTTGAAAAATTTCTGCAAAAATATACACAACAATGTTAGGGTTAGAAATAAAAAACTGCAGAAACATGCCCAATTTTGAAGAGAAGCCCAATGGCTACCCGATAGAACGCAAATCTACAAAAATAAACAATTCCCAAATGATAGTAGTTATTGATGAAAGCTATAGAAGGTGTTAGATCATATAAACCAACTCTGATACCATGTCAGAATATTGTGAACATATGAAATAATATTATAACACAATATAAACTAAGGAAATCATTACTAGTCGATCCTTCTATCTACCAAGCAACATAAAGCATGAAGTAGAATTGGAGAAAACAGAACAACAAGAGAACATTGATATACGTGGTTCACCCAATATGGGCTACGTCCACGGGAAGGGTTACATCTTCCATTATTCTGTAAATAGATCTCCAAGATTACATGGCATCCTCACATATGCATCACATCAAGATCCATCAAACAATCATGTGTGTACAAATGACATACACAACATGTGATGTGTGATGAAATACAATCAACACATACCCAAAAGGATCTCCTTCACCTCTCTTATATACCAAGAGGTTTGGATTACAATGCATCCCATAACACATGTAAGATAAATGAATTTCCTCCTCTTTATAGAGAGACTGGTTACAAAGGATATAATTACAATGATGCATGTGGGATAACTCTATTTTATAACATTAGAGTTATTTTATGCCTTTAATTTATATTTTACCAATATATCACATAAGTCATCATTACATATTCTAACACAATGGACCTTGCATTGATTTAAAACAATACCTCGTATTTACTCTTGTCAAAAGGTAAATAAAGGGCCCTTGGATAATGTGAACAAAGGCATAAGGTTGTTTTTTGAGAGAAACATTATATATGTTTGTCCAAAATGTTGATTGGTTTCCATGGTTATTTAAGATGCATTTACTTATCTACAACACAAAGACTTGTTTTATGACAATTATGGTTAACAATGTCCTATGGTCATTTTGCTTTCACAATTTACTATGTCAAGGAGTTTAGCACTTGCTATAACATTGATTTTATGGTGAAAAGGGAGTTTGCAAGTAATCATGGAATGTTAAGTTGTTTTAGCAATGAATGTTATGACCTTCAAATGGTTCTCTCATTTTTTTATTGGTTGATACTCATACTCGCGAGGCAAGATATAAGTGATATTAGCAAGCTAGACATACAACTAATTATTGAACCATTTGTTACTATTATGGATGGGAATATTGAAATAATATTATGGCTAACATAAAATGATTTAATATGGTTCTAAATGACATGAAAATCCAAATCATTGACTTATTTTATCACCCCTGGAGATAGAAATATCAAAGCAAGTTTGTCAATAAAGTCTAGTCACTTGGTGAATATCTTATATTTATATGTAATTAAAAAACATTTATTATTAGTCATTGATTTCATCCAATAGTGGAAAAACACTCATACGTTTGGCTCAAGGGGCACTTACCCTAATTTGAAAATATCTCCATACTTTTGCTCAATGCTTAAAAATAAAACAACTTGCTTGAAAGGTGCTTGGAAGCAAAGCTTGGGTTTGGTTTAGCATCATTCTTGTTGTTTTTTAAGGCAGCCATACTTTGCCCTTTACCTTAACAATTGGAAGCTTGATTTGCTTTGGTTGATTCCACCCTCACATTAAGAAAACTATTGCCATATATGAGAGGTTGAATATTTCCAAACAAATCAATCCTTGTAGGCTAAATTTTGTGGAGAATTTGTGGCCACTAGAAGGACATGTATGCTCTACAATTTAGTGGGTGCTTGGGAACTATAAAGAGGCAAGGCAACATGGATTTACCAACAAAAATGTGAGACTCTAAAACATGGAATTAAACCTACAATTTATTGATGTTGTGTGATGCTTCCATGGTGAGAATGAATAGGGAGCTAGGGAAATGGTTAATTGTTCTTTCCCTTTACCATTTCTATCAACAATTGGTTATTTGTATTATTATGTTTTATCATTTTTGGACCATCCCCTCCTCAATGATATATTAAAATGAGAAGAAGAGGATAGGTATATTTTTATTTTATTGTCTCTTTTCATTTTCAATAGTCCTATGCTAAGCATACAATCCCAAATCCTTAGTTGGGCATTGTTGAGTTCTTTAACATTGCATGCATAAATCTCACAAGTCTCACCTCTGCTCCATTTTTGTCTTGCTCAAGAACCAATGGGTATGCCTTAGGGGTCACCACAACCCTTTCTAGACTACCATGGGAATTTAGAAGGCAGCTTGAAGAACTTCATTTTATTTACCACACTTTATATATCCTTAATTATTATTTGTGAACCGAATACCCACATTTTCCTTTTGTTGGAACATGTTCCTTGAGGAATTTCTTGATTTAGGCATAAGAAATTTTAATGCATGGGTTTTATTTGGTTCTACTAATACTTTGTTGAATGTGCCATAGTGCATTGGGTGCATGTACCATCTATATTATCATGGCAGAACTCCACCTTTGAGGAGGAACAGGGGGCTATGATGGGAAGCTTTTTCTATTCAATTTAGGCCATTTACCAAGCTTGTATTTTGATAGAACATGGGCATTTATGTTATTATGGATGTTTTGTTCTTTTTGTTTGGTTGGTACCCAATGGTGTCAAAATATTTCATCCAAGACCTCATGAGAATTGTTTCAAATCTAGTATATGCCATGCAAGAATTTTGTTTGAATAATGCATATGAATAAAATCCATTGGAGGCATATTATATTTGTTGTTTATGATAAGTTTGCATACCCAACTTGAAGAGAAAGCTATGCTTGGTAGTTTAGAGTGATATGTATCATTATTTGGAGTACATGAGGAAACTATGGAATTGGTTTTGATTGTTGTTTATGACATATTCTCACAATGTTAAGCATGACATCTTAAATTTCTAATATAATATGTTTTGCATGTCGAGCTTCAAGACAGGGCCAATATTGTCATTTTGAATGATGTTTATGATTGTTTGGTATTTGTAGAAATTTTAAGAGCTCATTTACAGTGTTAATTCATGGCATATGTCCAATATATCATTAGTAAACTAAACATCTTAGATCGTTGCTTATGTTATAAATGCATGCTCGATACTGTAATATTCTAGTTTCAACCCTTTGGAAATTTTTAAAATGATTATGCCTACATTGCAAATGATGTTCATAGTTAATTTTCATTACTATGATTTATGAATACCATGAAGTAAACTTGCCATGGTAATTTTGAAGACATGTAATTATTACTTTGAAGAGAAATATAAAAGGTCCAAGGTTGACCAAGAAAGAGAACCTAAAGATCTATGAGTCGACTAGAGGGGAAGAAGTGAGTGCTATAGTTCCATACTACTCTAAAAGTGTTTACACCATGTTTGAGGGTGCTCCATTAGACTTGGTGTACATGATCTATGACTATACCCTAGATGGTCCAAAATGGATTATAGCATGAGATATGGTTAGTAATGAATATGCACAATTTAGATAGCTTCATTAGTGGGTGCTTGACCTAAAGATGGTGTTGGATTGGATTTATTCCCTTAGGTAGTGGAGATCTTCTAGTATTTTGGTGGACACCCTTCATTAAGGCCATATGAAGGATCCACTTAATTGAAGAGTTCCCTTCAAGGGATGTGTATAATTTTGCATCATGGAGGAAGGCTTCAAGCTCTAGTTTTCATGTTATAAGGGGATGCATTTACTAATGTTATAATATTGTATTTACTGATGTTAAAGTAAATTTTAAGATATAGTTCTTAGTTGATAAGTTGCCCTAGAAGTGTTGGAAACTTATGTCTTGGTTTGGTATATTTTCTCCTCGAATTGTCATGATGTTTAGGGTTGTTAGAAGTGAATTATTTTGATATTTCCAATGTTTTTTTACACTTCAATTTATAGTAATCCTAATTAGGTTGAAAATTTTAGGGCTAAGATTTGAGAAACATTCTAAGAAGAAGGTAAAATTTCAATTTTGCATCCATTTCCCAAGTGCACAAAATTTCCATGGTGAGGGGGTCCAAGGGGATGATTGTTAAATCATACATAATATCTATGTGTCCCAATCCTACCTTACATATTTACCAATTGTCTTAACTCAACCCTCAACACTTTTAATGCTATTTATGTTTTTTTTTAATAGTAACGGATATAGTTTGAATCCTAAAAAAGGTGTGGGAAACCTCAAACAACCAAAAATTACATGATTAAATTTAGGATTGTCCAAAATTTGTTCTTCTGAGATGAAATAAAACTTACAAACAATGATATCAAAGTTTTACGACCTCTCTAAATCATTGGCAAGATTTCACATTTCATAACCTAATCTTTTAGAGTTGTTTCCATTTCCTCCTATTTTTTTCTTACAGAATCTCCATATGAATAGTTAAGTATTCATTTTCAAGCCCCATCCCCTCTAATTGGTTGCTCATCCTCCTCAACATATTTTTAACCTTAGAATTTCCATCACCCTCACCATGCCCAACATTATAAGGGTGAGCCATAATACAACTCCGAATAAGAAACCAAGACTTATGTTCACACTTAAACTTGGGAGAATTTCAAATTTCAACTAGGCCTATTGAACAACTTTTCTCCCTAAGGGTAACCTTCAGTCTCTACAGTTGTCTATAAAATTCTAAAGAAAAAAAAAATTTCACTGATCCAAATGGATATCGGTGGCCACCCACCTATTCCACTGGCTCAAAACAGTTTCCCATTTTGCCAATTTTCTAGTAATTTTCCTACGGTTTTTCAGGTCCTAAACTTCCGGGGCCGTTTTGAGGCCCTAAACGACCTTTTTTGGTGATTTGAGGGGCCAAATGGTTTCCAAAGGCATGCATTTGGACCTAGTCTAAACTTGTAAATATCTGATAGACCTTTCCAACGGGCTACCGAGCGCCCTAAACAGAGATCGTATGCAAAAGTTATGACCCCGGAAAGTTGACTGTTCAACTAACCACCTTGGGGCTGCAAACTTTATGACGGTTCATCTTCTAGGGTTATATTTTTGGATGTTTGGGATTCTTTCCCTCGTGCTTATGATAAATAATCCCTTTGGACCTCTCTTTGTATTCATCTTGGCACGAATGAGCATAGCAGCCACATCTCTTCTCAGAGATAGTTACCACCATTCTAGCTGTTGTATTTACAGTCTGTTTTATTTCCTCTATTTAATAGAATATGTGTTTATTGTATCGTTGTGTTTCTTGCCATATATCTGTGTATGTGAATACATATCTCTGTATATGCTATCTTTTGTTTCATTCCCACACAAATACAGATCAATGGTATCAGAGCAATCTGCTCTTTGATTGTTTCTCAGTGCATGTCCCCGACGAGGTCAGGATATAGAGAGTTGGGTCTCGAACTAGTGTCACTTGGGGAAGATCACTCTCGCCACCCCAAACGACCTCCCATGGCGGATGAAAAGAGAGACGATGGAGTAGGAGATCCTATCAAGTTGTTGCTTGAGGAAGCCCTCGTGCGACAGAGGAACGAGATGATGGATAATTTCTCCCAAATCCTTCGTCGCATGCCAACGACAACAGATACACCTTCAATGAGCAGTCGTTTCGAAGATGCGACTCCTTTCAAGGTACAAGTTAATTTTGATATCCCTTTATTTGAAGGCGAGATCGATGCCGATTCCCTAGATAAATGGTTGAATCTACTAGAAGGGTATTTCTCTGTCCACAAATTTTTTGACGGGGAAAAGATCTTTTTTGCGCTCCTCAAGGTCATCCCCCATGTCAAAAATTGGTGGGAAACTTATTGTGAGAAAAACTCATCAGATGAGTCTGGATTGTTTGAATATTCCAATCTCACTTGGGCCTCTTTTATAGATGCCTTCAAGGAACAATATTACCCTGTTGGAAACTATGATGACCAGTACACAAAATGGACCATTCTGCGTCAAGAGAGGGACCAAACAGTCTCGGAGTACACCAACAACTTTCATACCTCATGCACAAAGCTAGGTATCAAGGAATCCGAGTGGAACCTGCTACTGAAATATCGCAATGGCCTACACCGGTACATACGAAAAGAGATGGATTTCCTGGAAATCACTTCACTCGGATCCACCTATCAATATTCTATCAAAATCGAGCAAAAATTTCAGCAAAAGAACAAGTGTGACTTTGGACCTGCGGAGACGCAGGGCAAGGGAAACTCTGGCTCGCAGAACACGGGGTAGGGAAAGGACAACTAGTCCCAACCACAAGTGAAGAAGGGTAACGAAAAGACAAAGAAGGACACCGAGAAGTGGTGCAAGTTTCACAAAATCCCCTGGCACAACACTAGTGAATGTCGCTCAAAACAGTCATTGGTAGCTGAGATCAAAGCTTCAGAATCAGATCCCAGTTCCGATTCTGAATCAGAACCTAATTTCACAACTGCGCAAAAAGGGAAGCAGATCATTGGTGCAGAACCCAATGTCATTGTTTCCACCACACAGATTCAAACAGAGGAACCTGAAGAGTTAGAGGCAGAGGAGCGCCTTTTCCACTCACAGATGTGGGTGAAGGGAATTCCCCTACATTTTGTTGTGGACAGCAACAGCCAAAAGAACCTAATCTCAACAGAAGTCATCAAAAAATTGGAGCTACCAATAACACCACACCCACAACCATACACCATTGGTTGGATGAGCCAAGGACGAGGGATCCGCGTCAGTCATCAATGTTGCCAACCATACAACATCAAGCCCTTCAAAGATGAGGTATTGTGTGATGTGGCCCCACTTGAAGTATGTGATGTTCTTTTAGGACAGCCATATATGTGGAAGCGTCATGTTGTATATGAATCACGACCTCGTAGTGTCATTGTCACCATGGGAGGACAACTCTATCGGATACTAGAGACAGTTTCACCTACCCCGACCAAGCAGGGAAAAAATATAATCTCCCACACTGGGAAATTTTCCATATTCGCAATTACCACTAAAGGAGAACATCAGATCGCAGAGACATCGACAACCTCTGCCCATTATCCCTCTACTCAGCATAAACAAGAAAAACAAAAATTTAGTGCAACATCGCCTATTCGAGTACCTCTGCAGTGTAAGGCCACGCATTCAAGGTGCTCCTCCAAAAATAAACCATCCACACCAACGCATACCAAGGATACCACAACAACCAAAATTGTTGAATAGCTCCAGCGCATCCAACAACAACAATTACAACCCTCTGAAGATGTCAAAGTAAGGCAACCTTTCCACTTCAGAAAATGTCGCACCATGAGCTCAACTCGACATATGATAAGGGATTTGACGCAATGGAGACCATTGATTCTTTAGGGGGGAGGATTGATCTAGATGGATATCAGCGGCCACCCACCTATTCCACTAGCTCAAAATAGTTTCCCATTTTGCTAATTTTCTAGTAATTTTCCTACGGTTTTTCGGGTCCTAAACTTCTAAAGCCGTTTTGAGGCCCTAAATGACCTTTTTCGCGATTTGGGGGGACAAATGGCTCCCAATGGCATGCATTTGGCCCTAGTCTAAAGTTGTAAATATCAGATGGACCTTTCCAATGGGCCATCGAGCGCCCTAAACGAAGATCGTATGCAAACGTTATGACCCCGGGAAGTTGATTGTTCAACTAACCACCTTGGGGCCGCAAACTTTATGATGGTTCATCTTCTAGGGTTAGGTTTTTGGATGTTTGAGATTCTTTCCCTCATGCTTATGATAAATAGTCCCTTTGGACCTCTCTTTGTATTCATCTTGGCACGAATGAGCATAGCGGCCACATCTCTTCTCAGAGATAGCTACAACCATTCTAGTTGTTGTATTTACAGTCTGTTGTATTTCCGCTATTTAATAGAATATGTGTTTACTGTATCGCTGTGTTTCTTGCCATATATCTGGGTATGTGAATATATATCTCTATATATTCTATCTTTTGTTTCATTCCCACACAAATACGGATCATTCACATAGTAGACAACATTCCACACAAGGGTGAATACCTTTCCAAGAAGAAGACTTGGCATACCTCAAAAACATCTACAACCTAGACAACACCCTTGTAGAAGGAATGGAGTCGACAAGAGATGGAATCTACTTGCAAAAGTAGACAATGATTTGGGCTCCTAGTAAACAACTAAATAGCATGAGAAGAAGAAGATTCTTGAGGTAATGTGCAACTCAAAAAGGGGTATCTTCTTGTGTTGTATGGGGTTGTAGAGGAAGTGTCATAGCATGACTAGCTAGAAGATTAGTAACATAACTCTACATTGAGTTTTCTTAGTTGATTTTTGAAGCATTTGGGATGGAATGAGTGATCTAAAAGTCGTGAAATTGTTTCCCTTCACCATGGTGGTTTCATAGCCTAGTTAGGGGGTGGCATCCACAGAGGATTGCCTAATGTTAGGTGGAAAATTGTCCACACTTAGTTAATTGCTTGGATTGAATTGTTTATAAGATGAGTATTCCATATTTGTTCATGGAATATTATTTTGTTATCTTTGAATATAAAAAATGTTTCATTTACGAGTAATTGCATTGAATTTACCTATATACCTATAAACTCACTATATGCAAATTGTTTGTGATAATGTACTAGAAGATTGCAAGTTAACTCTTTATCAAATCAACTCAAGAGGAGTCACATATTTTGGTCATTTAGATAAATAGTTAAACATAATTGTCCATTGATGGGAAAAATGCTTAGCATCAACAATAGGAGTTATCCCTGGAAGGAAGGCCTAATTAAACTCTCTCCCATTTGGTGTAGGAAAACCTATCTAAATTATAGCTTGGTAGCCATTACTTCTTTTGGGATTTTACCGGTTTTGGCCCAATCCACCATTTAGATTTATTTTAATGAAATGAATAAAAATGTAGCTAAATTAAAATGCAAGAAAAATCGAAAAAAAAAAGGTATGAAGTTCACATAAATGGATGCTACCAACAAAAGGAGTTAGTTCACAAGATTCCTATTACATGTATTTCAATCACAAATAAACTATTGAGAATAATCCACAAATAGAGTTGAAATCTACAACCTCATACCCCACTAATATACCCTAACTAGAACAAGAAGAGCAAAAAATTCATAGAAGCGAACATAAGAAAATATTCTAGAAATAATTAGCAAAAACATTCTTATATAAACCCCAAATTACTATCAACAAATTGAGATTAGCTTACAAGTATAGCTAAAAGTAATCATTCCATACTCAAACCAACCAAAATATTGAATCAAGAGAGAGAGGAAATAAATACCACATTGCAAGAGTAATCTACATCAAAAATATATCATTTCCACAGTCTTTTAAAGTACCAAAGAACAACTAGAATAGTCTAAGCTAGCTCCATAGCACACAATAAATCTCTAGCAGCAATCCTAGCTAGTAAATGGCTTCTCTCATTTTAAAAATAAAATATTAAATACATCAGTAATGTTAAGATTCAATATGCTAAGACATAAAATATCAGCATTACATTCCATTTCACAACAATAGCATATACAGGATCACTGAAAGAACAACAAGCACAGCATAAACACAAGAGACACAAATTTACCCTGGGAAACCCTCATGGGGTAGAAAATCCAGCAAAGCTTCCTCAAAATAGATGACCAACAAATACAAAGATGTAATCCTCAACCATGATCTCCTTCTCCTCCATAGAAGATCTCTCTCTCACCTATTCTCCAATCACAAGTGAGTGAATGTGTGTTAAATGAGGAACACACCTCCTCTATTTATACACAACTCCAACTTGACTTTTATACTAACTAGGTCGGCCCCAACTTAACCACTTAACATAATGTAATAGGGCCGACCCCACTAGGGTGGTCTAATAACCCTTTAACCCACATGAATCATACAGGGCTGGCCCCCACTAGGGAAGTCTAATAACCCAAGTTACCACATTCTCCACGGAGGAATAAAACATCTCCAGATATACAATAAGGTCTTCACGGAGGAATGAAACATCTCCGGAATAACAAAGTACAAATATAATATTCTTAGAAGTTACAATATTTTAACACTCCCCCTTAACGAGAAGGATATTAAAGCAACATCTGTAGGAGCAAGGAGTCATCAACTACATGATACATGATACATCTATAAATCATTGGAAGCTTTCTTTATACATCATCAGTAACTCAAGCAGTTACTAGAACATCAACATCTTAAGTACTGAATCTTCATCTTCTGCAGCATTTGAACAGCTATAGCAACATCAACATCTGGATCCATCGATCAACAACCTCATCGTCTGGATCTACCGATCAACATCATCGTCATTTAGATCATCACGATCAACAACATCGTCATCTAGACCATCACGATCAACAGCATCGTCATCCAGACCATCACGATCAGCAGCATCGTCATCTAGACCATCACGATCAGCAACATTGTCATCTAGACCATCACAATCAGCAGCATCGTCATCTAGACCATCACGATCAGAAGCATCATCATCTAGATCATCACGATCAGTAGCATCGTCATCTATATCATCACGATCAACAACATCATCATCTAGATCATCACGATCAATAGCATCGTCATCTAGATCATCATGATCAACAACATCGTCATCTGGATCATCACGATCAACAACATCGTCATCTATATCATCACGATCAACAGCATCGTCATCTAGATCATCATGATCAACAACATCATCATCTAGATCATCACGATCAACATCATCGTCATCTAGATCATCACGATCAACAGTATTATAGCAGCATACCTTGCAATACACATGATCCATTTAAGACACCATAACATGTCTAGGGACAATGCAGTCCACTCATCAACTTAGATAGATTCTAAGGACCTCTTTTTCGAAGACATATGTCTATGGATCAATTCAGGGACCGAAGTCCGAGGATGATACAATCCCCTCTCGTCCACTAGGGACCACTTCTCGGAGACATCTGTCTACGGATCAATTCAGGGATCGAAGTCCGGGGATGATACAATCCCCTCTCGTCCACTAGGGACCACTTCTCGGAGACATCTGTCTATGGATCAATTCATGGACCGAAGTCCGGGGATGATACAATCCCATCTCGTCCACTAGGGACTACTTCTCGGAGACATCTGTCTACGGATCAATTCAGGGACCGAAGTCCGGGGATGATACAATCCCCTCTCATACAGTAGGGACCACTTCTATGATACATCTGTCTACGGATCAATTCAAGGACCTAAGTCCGGGGATGATACAATCCCCATCATGTACATTTTGAACTAGTGGTTCCGAGATGATGCAATCCCCATCACGTACATTTTGAACTAGTAGTTCCGGGATGATGCAATCCCCATCACGTACATTTTGAACTAGTGGTTACAGGATGATGCAATCCCCATCACGTACATTTTGAACAAGTGGTTCCGGGATGATGCAATCCCCATCACATACATTTTGAACTAGTGGTTTTGGGATGATACACTCCCCATCACGTACATTTTGAACTAGTGGTTCCGGGATGATGCAATTCCCATCACGTACATTTTGAACAAGTGGTTCTGGGATGATGCAATCCCCATCACGTACATTTTGAACCAAGCATTCAGGTACGATGCAGTCCTATCACGTCCACTAGGGACCATACAATGACCTCATCGTCAGAACAAGTAGCCTCGTCATCGACCTCATTTTCGGAACAGGTAACTTCATCATCGATACATGTATCCACATCAATACAGGTATCCTCATTATTGACCTTACCGTCAATATAGGAAAACTAATCATCGATATAGGTATCCTCATCGATACCAGTATCCAAATATCATCATCGACCACATCACTCCCCCTTTCAAGGAGGGTCCTTCTGAACGACACCAAGCTTGTCTCAAAAATACTCAAACTCTACTCAAGACAGAGGTTTGGTCAATACATCAACAGCTTGTTCGTCAGTGCTCACATACTCGAGCTTGATAGCTCCTTTCTGCACCATATCCCGTATATAAATACCGGATCTCTATGTGCTTTGACTTATCATGGAATACTGGATTCTCTACTATCTGGATTCAACTCTGGTTGTCACACATGATCACAGTGGGGTCCATTTCTAAGTCAAACAATCCCGATAACAACTTCCGAAGCCATACCGCTTCACAACTAGCAGAGCAAGCAGCTATATATTCCGCTTCAACTGTGCTGAGAGCCACACTAGATTGCTTCCTGCTAAACCACAAGATCATGGCAGATCCCAGACAATAACATCCACCCGATGTACTCTTTCTGTCTAATACACTTCCTGCCCAATCAACATCTGTGTAGCCATACAATCTAAAGTCATGATCTCCATGATAACATAGACCAAATTCTATCGTACCATTTAGGTACCTCATCACATGCTTTGCATCTATAAGGTGAAGTCATCTAGGTTCCACTAGATACTGACTCAAGGTGTTCACCGCAAAGCATATATCTATCCTGGTATTCATTAGATACATCAATGACCCAATAATCTGTATGTACAGAGTTACATCCACTAACTCTGATGATTCATCACCTAACAGCTTCAAGTTGGAATCCATGGAAGTTGCCATGGCTTTACATTCCAACATATCAAAAGATTCCTTCTGATCCTTGCCATACTTACAGACCTAGGAAGTAATGCATTAATCCGAGATATTTGATCTCAAATTTTGTAGCTAGCTTCTTCTTGCTTTCCATGATCTGTTTCTCATTCCTTGTCAGAAAGAGATCATCCACATACATACAATAATAGTATCATCCATAACCTTAAGGTAAAGGTTAGGATTAGCTTTACTTTTGGTAAAGCCCAAGCTTGTCAAGAAGCTATCAATTCTCCCTCTGTAACTTAACATCATTCACACTCTGCATTGAGTGATCTTCTGCATATATATCTGTGCCATCTCCCATCAGATGGGTCTACTGATATGAGCTTCAAGATCATTCGAACTCTGTGGTGAGTTCCTTCTTGCATCCATCTAAGAATGTCATCTGTATATAGAAACCATCTTCAACCTTGTAGCAAAGGTTTAAATCCGCATCACCCATGGTGATCATTAAGCTCATCAAATGATTATCAATCATGGGTACCCGTACAAAGTTTTCTTCAATTGAATCCTGGGAGTTTTCTCGATTCGCACTTATTCTTTAATTACACCATTAAGAGAATGGTCTTATCTAGCAACTTGGAGCAAACATCTCGTCATGATCCTCTTCCTCTTTCTAAGAGAATCTTCTAGCCACGAGCCTTCTATAATATGTTTGATTTGTAAATCTTCTTGTTGAACATCCATCACTTGTTCGGTGTTCATCATTCTTCATGATCTTTCCTACAAATCAAAGTTAATTACATGATTAGTAATACTTCATAATCAAATCATGTTGACATGATAACCTGTTATGCATACAGATATTATTCACATAGTTATGCAACTATCTTGACCAATACTTTGGCACAACAATTTTCCATATCCTATATGCATACAGTGGCTATCTAGATGCCTTCCATATCTACCAAAACATACTATCAAGAGCGTGCACAGCTCTCAGCATGTCAGCAAAGAGGTTTCATTCTAGACAAGCAACAATTGAATGTTTGTCCAATTTACCCATCATATGCATATTAGCAGTATACTGTTCAATGCTATATGAATGCTTACACTATGCATGATATATTATAGGAATACAATTATGCACACAACTATTACGAGCAATATCATTGACTATTTCAGAGATTCAAATAACAACTCAAATACTTATATTTTATGTTTGTGTGGTTGCCTCCCACTTGATCTCTATATGTCTTTGAACTTATATTCATTCTGTACCACTATGCAAGCTTAAGTGTGCACTAGTGTCATCATCATGATCTCATACATTCATTAGTATAGTCTTAATACTATCAAAAAATTATGATTCTAAATAATCTTAAGTAGGTATGATCATTATCATTTCATACATACGTATACTTACATAAGATCCTAACACAAAGTGGGATTCTAACTTGATATAGGAAAACATACCTGGATTATCCTGCTTGGTTATGTATTAACATACCCAAATAATATCTTCTTTGTTCTCTTCAATGACTTAGAGACTTTGTGCTAGAACCTGCATATCTCATAGGTTAATCATAGTAGAACAAAGTCATACATACCTCATAAGTAGAGCATCTATGTGATCAAAGATTATGGATGAGTCTTTGTCTTCATGTCATCATGGTCATAGAACTTGATTTGTCTTTCTTGGTGTACCTATATCTTGTTAGCAGACAACATCATCCTCATACAACACCACAAGTGTATAGGTACAATCATAAGTGTCATAACCCTAATCAATGAATGTCTTCTATCATTCACATGCATTCATTATCAAACAATCATAATTGTCCTAACCTCAATAATATGAACAGATTTCAACACATACCTGTATCTCCTCAAGTTATACCTGTCAGGATTGCTTTTAACCCAATCCACTTTGATTTGTTGAAACTGGATTTGGGGCTGGATTAGGTTTTGTCAGAGAAACCCTAAAAATTCAAACTTTGAATTTCAAACTTCTGAATGGATGGAAAGATGTGCCTTGCTGAGCTGATCAAGCTGGTATACTTCAATTTTGAAAACTACAAAATTTGACCCCTCAAAAATGCCTTTGAAACTTTTGGATCTTCTAGATAGGATCCCGAACTAGGGTTTGATAAAGCTCACCCTTCTTCCCAATCAAAAGGTTCAATCCAAAGCTCTAAAATTTGATTTTTCTGAGGAGCTTCCAGCCGTGGTCACATACTTCAAAAATTCCAAGTTTTGCAGAAACCCTAATTTTCCACCTTTCCGATCAAAATCTCGAACAAGGGTTTGATCAAGCCCGACCTTCTGCCCAACCAAAAAATTTGATATTGGTCTCTAAATTTCTATTTTGATGAGGATCATTCAGCAATGGACTCTGATTCCAAAAATTCCAACTTTCTCCGAAGCCCTAAATTCCCACAGTAGTGACAAGCCAAGAATGAAGGTGCTCAGAATCCAATTCTGTTTTGACAAAAATATGCACCTGATTGTTTCTGGTGCATCTCTGAAATTACGAATCCACGGAGTCTGAAAATTTGGTTTGTGGTAGCTTGACCTGTCAAGTTTCCAACCCCACAGGTCTAACCTCAATTGGATTCTCTAAGAGAGAGTTATGCCAAGTATCGCAACGTGACCTGTTTATGGGATAAAACAGGAGAGCGAACTTGTACGGCGTGCCACGTGTCACTGGTTCAACTTCATCCTCTGAAAAAACTTACCTGAGAAACTACATTTTGTTCTCCACCTGTCACTTTTTACTAAATTTCATTTGGATCTTCCTAGCCCAAGTTGTGACCTTTTTTCCTAGGTCACCGATTTATGACTGAGATCTGGAAGAGGAAGAAACCCTAACTTGTACTGATCATAAATCACAAAGTACAACGAATTAGAGGTTGTCCTTTGGACACATGGTACAGGGGGATGTTATATACGACCTGTAAAGGTTTTATATCCTGAAATTTCTCGAAAATGCATTTATAGCGAAAGTTCCACGATGACTATTTTTTCTATATAAAACCCTAACCTTCAATTGTTGCAAGTGAAGCAAGTGTCATAAGTGCCATACATTGCCTTCCTTCAGGATAGCTCTGATCCCATGTTAAGATTCAATATGCTAAGACAAAAAATATTAGCATTACATTCCATTTCACAACAATAGCATATACATGATCACTGAAAGAACAACAAGCACAACATAAACACAAGAGACACAGATTTATCATGGGAAACCCTCATGGGGTAGAAAACCCAGCAAAGCTTCCTCAATATAGATGACCAGCAAATACAAAGATGTAATCCTCAACTATGAGCTCCTTATCCTCCATAGCAGATCTCTCTCACACCTATGCTCCAATCACAAGTGAGTGAATGTGTGTTAAATGAGGAACAAACCTCCTCTATTTATACACAACTCCGACTTGACTTTTACACTAACTAGGTTGGCCCCAACTTTACCACTTAACATAATGTAACAGGGCCGACCCCACTAGGGTGGTCTAATAACCCTTTAACCCACATGACTCATACAGGGCCGACCCCCACTAGGGAATTCTAATAACCCAAGTTATCACATTCTCCACATAGGAATAAAACATCTCTGGATATACAATAAGGTCTTCACGGAGGAATGAAACATCTCTGGAATAACAAAGTACAAATATAATATTCTTAGAAGTTACAATATTTCAACAAGTAGCAAGAGGAAGTAGTGGTTTCTCCTTAGAGAAGAATAGTCTCAATCTCTCTAAAAGGAAAACAAGTGAATTCTTCTTTTCCTTCATTACATTTATAGTAGTTTCTCCATAATTACCTTTACTTGATTCTCTTGCCATGTGGCGATTTAGGGTGTTAAGAAAACAACCTCATTTTTCTCGGTATTTTTCATTTTATACCTCTCCCTTAAAAGATCTTACATAATCTTCCCTTTTTAATAATCTCTCTTAAATAATTAGGGATACCTTCAAAACCCTTTTGAAAAACTAATTGAAGATCATATAGTGACAATAATACTCGCACAAGATATATTTTTAAATATAAGCGGGTCTCATTCCTTTTGAGCTATGTAGGGTATGCATTCTTGGTTCGGGGTTTGATGTTGTGAGTAAGTTCTTCATCATGATTTTAAGTCACCCTGATCATTTCATGATTGATGTCTTTTAGACTTTGATCTCTCATTACAATAATAAACTTTGGTTAGTTCTATATGATTATACTTGTCGAAGGAAGATATATTGTAATTGTTTAGAAGTCAAAAACACTTTGAATTTTTAATGGTTGAAAAATTAATCTCTTTTCCAAGCCCAGAAGTTACAAGTTTTTTTCCAAAAAACTAAATTGTCTAATGGCTAACGAACAGTGCACCGAAGTATATAAACCACTAGAGACGTATAGACTATTACATCATACATGCCAACAACTTGAAATCTATAAACTTTAACATATTGACCTAGCAAAAAACATAGAAGAAAACCATAAAATAAAGAAAGATTCAAGGGGAGCTATGACCACTCTAGATTTCCTTGAAATCCCTGATATCAACTTCTTGTCCATGGAAGCTAGAAATATCCACCACTACATTGGATGGCTAGTCCACATAGTCTTCATTGATGGCTTTAGAACCTACATACTAAGTGTCCTTGGATTGTTCCCCATTGAACATGTCCTGATAAAGATCCATAGAAATGGTGAGCCTTTCCAACTATGCACCTCGAACCCGCACTTTCCCTTCTAAGTCATCAAACCACACATCCACATGAGAAACATGAATCGTCACCTGCTCAATAGCCAAGACAACCCCTTCAAGCTCCAAAGTAACTCTTCGTGATATTATCTTTAGGTCCATGATATTGGATTTGACCTCTCCTAAACTCGCACCCCATCTCGACTCCTCTAGAAGTGATCCTTTTAATGTTTTCATTGTGAAGGTAGTAAGGCACACCATTAGGAACTCCCAACCCGAGCCACTTGCAAAATCATGTAACAAAATTCCCATTGGAATGATTTGTAGGCTCGTCTGTGGGAAACGAAACTCGTCCCCCCATCCATTCTCCAAATATCCTCTTGGGACCACCCCAGAATTTGCACATACCACAAACCACTTGTTGACCTCCAACAATTTCCCACAATGAACAGGCAGTAAGCCAAGAGACACCTTATAAAAAAAGAGTAGAGACATGCTTACCACAAAGGAAAGGAAGAGAACCATCGGGAGAACTCACTCATGAAAGAGTGTAAATGTGGGATATCTCATGTACCGAGGACGGGATTACTCTAATAGTTGGCACACATGCAATGCAATTTGGAAATTTCAAAATGGCATTCAAACTAATTCCTAGGGGAGTCGCTAATGATGCTAGTGGCCCCCATTTTTAAACAAGATTCCACTATCCAAGAAAGTGTCCTGATTAGTTAATCGGTCGATCATGGTGTTGTTAATACATCTAATATGCAATAGTTTTGGGAATCAAATTATTGTCAAGAGATCCATGATTTGAGTCTGCATCCTCCCACTGATCGTGTTTGGATCGCAAAATTTCTTCCTGGCTTGCGAGATGACAAATAAAGAGTCTCCCAAAACGATGATGTTTTGAATACCCAGAGATACTATAATCTCAAGGCCCATAAAAAGAGTGTAGCTTTCTACTTGATTATTCATGGTCAATCCCATGCCCCATTCATAAGTCTCAATTATGTGTCCATCAAGATCTAAGAGAATCCTCCCTCCACAATTATATTTTTTTAATTATAAATAAAATACAATCATTTATAGTTTGATTGGTGAAATGTATGACAAATTTATGAAAAGGATAAATTTAAATGCCATTCTTAGTAGCATTCAAATTAAAAATAAAAATAAAAATAAATCCATTTTCCTACCTGCAATGTTTCCTCTCTAGCGTGGGTCATTATATCAATATAGGTCAATAAATGAACGACAGGTATCAAACAAACAGTGGTAATTGCACCAAGAGGAGTGAGGTTCTCTATAGCCCAATATGTGGGGAGATGTTTTCATGTAATGTAGCATTATGTCAAAAGTAAAAAGTAATTAAAAAATCATCTCGGCTCATAAAATAAAATTAAAAAAAATTAAAACCAAATGAATAGTAATTAAAAAAATCCATGCTAGCTCATAAAACAAAAAAATTAAAGACAACATAGATCCATCTTAAATATGAATCTATCAAGCACCAAGAGGGATCAAATTTCTCAAGGTGTAAACTTCTTTTGGATGTGTAAAAAAATTTAAGATTAAAAAAAAATACACCACAAGAAAATGGATCCCTCTCGTTGCTTGGTAGATCCGGGTTTAACATAGATCTATGTTGGTTATGACTTACAACGAGAAGAAGAAAAAAGTGCAGATGGTTCAATTGTATCTTTGTCGACTTCATAAAAGACACCAAGTTGGTCTTGGCAATTGCAAGGTGCCACCACTAGCTTACTAGTTGCTCCAATATTCGCTAATGCAATATCATTAAGATTCTCACCACAAATAATTTTAGTTATTGTTCCTTCTTCACATGATTAGCAACAATGAAATGTTAAATTTACAGGTATATTACCTACCTTGAACGTGCTTATACTAAGTGATTTCAATGCATTTATGTGTACAATTCATATTTATATTTTTCTTTTATTAATTAAATCATATCCCTATCATATGAATCATAAGAACCTACCTTGAACATGCTTCTACCCAATACCTCCAATGCACTATGTTAAAAGCATTGCATCTCAATGCCGGAGTTATATGTGTTGCTTGCATTTCACTTACTAGTGCATAGCTCATAGGCATTGGATTAGTTCACAATATGTTGTCATTCTATCACTTTAGGTGTGTATCTTTGTTGGTCTTTCCCTAGTGCCTTATACTCTAGATTCTCCTTCTTCACTAGTCTTAAAATTGCCTCATAAATTAATGGTTCACCTTTCAATGGCATAGTTCGCTAATGTAAAAACGCCTCCTATGATAACTTTCCAGCGACGTGTGTGTGAATTCATTGTTTTATCTTCCAGCGATTATGCAATTGTATACTCAATTCCTTATCTCGAGAAATGTTGGGTTGTGATTTTGATCCATTGTGAGCACTAAGCAATCTCTTTGTGAGCACTAAGAAATGTTGGGTTGTGATTTTGATCCATTATAAGCAATCTCTTTGTGGATGGATCATTTGAAGTGAAATAGCATGAAACTGTTAAGCATTGATTCAGCGTAGGCTGTAGCATAACTCTAAGAGTGAGTCGATCCACTGCTTGAAGGGAAATTGGATAGCAGAAGATGCGCCCAACCCTAGATTCTTTGTTGTAAGATGTGATATGAGACATGAGCAGCATGAAGGTTGCAAGTCAGAGAGAGAGAAAATGTTATATTCCAGTGATCGAAATGTCTGCACATAAAAACCATATCAATGTTTTCTTTTTTCTCTATATATTTCACAGATCTCGGTGAAGAAAGATCTATATTCTATCTTAGGATTGAAATGAATCTAAATTATTATGGAAACTCAAAGCAATGTGGAGTATATGATCATAAAGAGTTGGATTTTGATAAATTTGTAGAGACGATTTATAGATATTGGTGTACATAAAATCAACATAGATCCATTTTAAATCCGGATCTATCAAGCACCCAGAGGCATTCAATTGCTTGAGGTGTAATTTTTTATTAAATGAGATTACGTGAATTTTTTTAATTCCTTTTTTATTTTTGGTAACATTACATTACAACATCTCCCCAAAACACCTCACTACTCTAAGTACAATGACTCCTTGAATATTTGGCCTAGAGAAAGTAATGCATTGTGATAAGTAGTATTTTGTTGTAGGCCTGCCCAACCTTTTGAAGAAATGAGATGCATTCTCCATTCTTCTTACTATACAATTCACACTCAAATGGTGTACACCCTATGATTGGTAGTGAACCCATTGTAAACTTTCTAACTCCTAATTTATAGACTCTACACATATTCAATCATTGTATGATTTTGTGCTGCGAATAAATAATTGTATTCGTATTCTAATGGACAAAATTGAATATATTGATCCCATGAATTGAGAGCATGATGATATGCTAATATCTAATTATCTTGAGATGATTAGCAAAATTAGAAATCACAAGGTATTTGAATCCCTCGGGTGAATAAAATGTGTATGCATGATTCCTTGGCCTAAAATAGTAGTTCAAATAGTCATTGCTTCATGTTGTTATTAAAGAAATTGCTTTGGAAATGACTGAGGATATATTGCTCGTGCGAACTTTTACTTTCAGCTTCTTTTTCACTCGGAAGCTGTTAATCTGATTCTACAAAGAAATATGTTATCCCTGAAATCGACAAGAGAGAAGAATATTGAGAAACTACAATAGAGACGTGAAACCTTAAAACAACAAACCTTTTATTTTATCCAAGCCGCGATTAACCCTCCACTGTATAAGTGCCTTAGTCACTAAAACTCCGACATGGTGAAAGCAAGGAAAGTATTGTGCATTGGTGTATTACTTATTAACCCTTCGTTGTGTCGGCACATTAGTCACTAAACCTCCGACAAGGTGAAAGCAAGGCAAGGTCGGTGCATTAATTTGCAATCCTCCGATGAGTGCATCGATGCCTTACCATTCAAGCCTCCACCAAGTGCATCGACACTTTACCATTTACCTAGCGACAAGGTATATCTTGGAATGAGAACGTCATTATCAAATTACTCCCACCATGGTAGGTTAAGCCAACTATTTTTAAAAAAAGGTGTTTTAACTTAAGTTTAAGAATGCACTCCACCAAGTGTTTGCGCTTGTTATGTGCATAATTTAAAGGGTACTAATTTTTTTTGTTATGGATCAATGGTGATCCATTGAAATGAGATCGTGTAACCTAGAAGGAGATATGATCATCTAAGTTTGTGTTGATTGGAGAAGAGAAGAGGCTTAGTGCCAGTGTTGTATTAGGTCGATGGTGGAAAGGGTGAAGTTCCTATTAACTTCACGCAATGAATCGAAGAGGAATGTCAAATGAATTCTAGGGTGCATTGAAGGAATTGTTGGAGTTTAATTGCTACCATAGACTGGAAATGTATTGGGATTTATGTTTTTTTCTAGCACCATGTGTGAGCTATGTACCAAACCTTATAATTTTAACCCCCACATGTAACATTGCTATTGATATTTTAAACCACCAACAAATTAAAAATGGATCACATCATAAATTTAATCCTCTGAAATGAGGCAGCAATGAAACAACAACCTAATTTTTAAACCTCCGAAATGGTCGACCTTAAATTTTTAACCTCTACCAAGCTAACTCTCATTCTTATGTTAAGCCCCGATCTATTTAACCTCTACCACGTGGAAAGGTTAAATAAATAGGTGCCGATGAAAGTAGTAGGTAGTTGCAAAATGTTTGAAAAAAAACCAACATTAAAGTTGTCAAATTAAACCACTACCAAATTAAAAAAGGATCGGAAGAATAAATTTTAATCCTCTGAAATGAGGTTGCATCCTAAATTTTAAGCCCTCCAAAATGGCGGACCTTAAACTTTTAACCTCTGCCAAGTGAACTCTCAACGTTATCTCTCAACGCCTGTTGGTCACCCTATATGCTAATAAATTACAACTAACACACAGGATGCTCAATATAAATTGTCAACCTAGGTAGGTCTTTTTATTTCAAAAGTAATTAGCACAATCTATGCATAAAAATTCAAGTAGTTGATTGAATAAATGGAGATAAATTGCTCAGTCAAACTCATCTCATGGCTAAAACTAATCTAATTTATCCATCTAAGAATCCAAAGTACATTTATCATCCTACAAGCATCACTCCAACAATCATTGATCTAAGAAGAATTAAGCTAGACTTACTTTTGCAAGAAGTTAAATCCTAAAGATATCATACTACAATGCATTAACCATAACCTGTCTAAAATTATCTAATCTGCAAATTATAAATGACAGTAAGAAATCAAAACCAAGTGCAATCATAATCTGACTAATTCAATAAACTTCAAGAAATATGAATAACAGAAATAAACTAGAGTTGAGCTTGACTGTAACAACTACCTAGCACACTTGCATAAAAGGAACTAACCTACACAGTCGACTGTCACACCACGTAACTACAGCAATTCAAAATGCAATCACTAACTACCAAAGGAAAATGAAATTATCAATTACTATTGTTGCAGCTTCTCTGTAAAACGTATCTACTGTAAATCCACACCACACAACAAAAATAAACTAAAGTACCTACTTAACTCGGCAATCTCTATGAGAAGGCGGGCCTTGTCCTTCTAACAGAGATGTCGTGAACTACTACAAATTAAAACACAAATATACGAAGAAATCTGCTCCTTGTATTAAAAATGGTAATTCACAGTACTATGTTACAGCTCGTGCAATTAATAATCAACCAACCCCAGGCTCTGAAAGCCTTTCCATATTTATACATGCATAATACAATCATGATCCACTAAATTCGTGCAGCCATGAGGATCTCTGATCTTCAGGTTACTGAGTCACAACATAACAATTACAACTGTGAATGGACTTGAATGAAGCCATTGGATGTGAAGGGCATTGTTACTCTGGCTGTCAATGGATCAACTGACTAACTGGCCGAGAACAGGTTGTTGATACTCTGTGGCCGTGGAACAGGTTGTGCAGATAAGCATGTAATTTGTGCCCTGGGAGATTTGCAGATAGTCTTTCGAGGTTTTTCCTATGGCATGTAATTTGTACCCTGGGATATCTGGCAAGACGTAAGGCACATTGTCTCAGGATGTCATAGACCCTACCTAGTGTCCCCACAACAACATGAACACCACCTTGGAGAATATAGAGGTCTTCTCAAATGCTTGTCCCACCAACACATGCATGTACTCTTACTTGTAGGTAATCACCAAGTGCCCTCAAAACTTTCTCTATTTGTTGGGATAGTTCTCATGTTGGGGCCAAAACTAGAGCCTGACATTCAGGGATGTTGTAGTCCAACTATTCTAGAATTCCTGAACAAAAAGTTGCAGTCTTTCATGTTCCCAATTGTGCTTGCTGGATAACATCAAGACCTTGACAGAAAGGAACAATCCCTCTCTACTGGATAGCCAATGGCTTCTCAAAACCTATACATTCAGGGTTGGTATAGGTTAAATAAAAATCCAAACCCATATAGTGTACACATATGTGTTGATGATATCTTATGGACAAATTTCAAGATTTGAGTAAACATAATATAGATATTATAGAAAGTTCTCATCACATACCATATGCATAAATTCCTCTTAAATGGTTTTCTTGAAGCCCCATGGAATCAAAAGTTTCATTAACTTCCTCCAAGGTAGATTATGTTGATGTATATGTAACTTCGGAATGTATTTCACATATATGTATATTGTATTCCTATAGAGATGTTATTATTCCTCTATACGGAAGTGTCGTCATTTATATTGTAAGTGTCGTAACTTATACTTTATGGGTTATTAGACCACCTTGTTGGGGACGGCCCTGTATAAGTCATGTGGGTCAAAGGGTTATTAGACCACCCTATTGGGGGTCGGCCATGTGGGTCAAAGGGTTATTAGACCACCCTAGTGGGGGTCGGCCCAGTCAGCATTATGTTAAGTGGTTAAGTTGAGGCCGACCTAGTTGAGTAAAGGTCAAGTCAAGTTAGTGTATAAATAGGGAGTGTGTCTCTCTCATTTTACACATTCTATTCTCTCACTCACACTATGGAGAGTGGCACACTTGTGGAGGAGGAGGATCTGCTGCTAAGAGAAGACTATCTCTTGTATTCTGGTTGTATCATTGCTCTATCTATCTCTGAGGAAGTTATTGGGGTTTTTCACCTTTATGGTTTTCCCCAAGTAAACTTTGTGTCTCTTCTGTGCTTGCATTATTGTGTCCATGAATGATATGTTGTAGATTTGTTGTACATGTTGTTCTCTCAGTTAAGATCAGATTGAGGTAAATTCTGAAAATTTAACAGAGTAAATTTCTTCTCCTCTGAGGCTACCACTCAACAAAAAACATAAAAAATTATGTTTCCTGATAACGAATTTTAATAAAGGAACTTCCCATAGCTCGAAGTTTCATTGCAGTTCAAAATAGGAAGAAAAAATGGACTTTCAGTCATCTACATCAAACACTATTCTCAACAATCTTTAATAAAAATTTCCTAATCTAGAGACACCATGAGATAAACATAAAATCGACTTAACAGGGAAAACACATAATTAATAAATTTAAAATTTAAATGTTCTAGAATCGGTAACTCTATATTAAGCATTATACCGACACAAAAAGGATTTTTTTATGAAGGAAATTTCAAGGAAACTATATGCAAGTAAAATCCCAACATCTGGCATTGAATCAGATTTGACAATACCAAAATCCTACAAAAAAATCAATAAGAAAAAAGATAAAAATAACTCATGATCGAAATCCGTACCCTCTAAATACAAAACTTTAAATTCGATCTAAAAATCCTAAGGAAAAGGGCAAACAACAAAACCCAACCCAACCAACAAACATGCAAATCAACGAAAAACCAATGATGAAACAAATCTTAAAGACCCTAGAAAACCATTACCACAATATTCACATTGAAATAAATCTCAAAACCCAAGACACGCTGAAAACCCTACCATGGGAATGTCTGATCAATAATAAACTCAATGAATTAGAGATCCTCATTTTTAAATGGTATTTGAAGACATTACCAACACAACCTGATTTACTAACACACCCTTAAAACTACCTCCACTGTATTGGTAGGACTGGACGATTTGGTAGGAAGGGTGTGGCCATCAACTTTGTTACCAAGGATGATGAGAGAATGCTGCAGGACATTCAAAGATTTTATAATGTGGTAATTGAAGAATTGCCAAATAATGTTGTTGATTTAATTTAAAGAATTGCAGAAGCAACATATATGTACGACGCAGTGTGCATTGAGTTGAGTACGTTATCTTTTGGCTTGAATAGTCTTCCTACCTCTCATTTATGTAAATTGTTAGCAATTTTTTTTTGCAGTGGAGTATTATTCTATATTATCAAATCAATGTATTTTAAAAATTCTTGAATTTATTTTAATTTCTCAGAATATTGGTTTTCCTGTTCATTATTAATTTTACGGATGTCATAAGATTAGGTTCCCTAATTATTCAGAGCAAGTGAATGATTCTCTATTGGAGTCTTCCTTGATTACCCTTATCCTCAGTCAATCCTTTACAAGCATATATGATTACTAAAAGAGAGTCTCCAAAAATAAGAAGTTTCATGTCCCCAACAAAAACTACTAACTCCACACAAAACAACAAACCATACCACTATGAGTGATTGTTAATGGTTGCTTCACCAAGACCCGAAGAAAAGGTATTCACTATTGTCCCCTCAAGATCCAACATGATCCCCCTCACAAGTCGCCCCTTATTTAGTGTTTAAATTTAGAAATCAATTTTATTTATTTATAAGTTAATTGAATTCTTATTTATTTATGTTACAGGCACAAACCTAATATTCATAACACCAACAATGATCCATTTATGAGTTATATTGAAAGGATATGTACTGCAAGTTTGGCAAAAGATAATGCATATGATCCTCTTCTTATCAATGAAAAGAGTGAATTCAAACATAGTCAATTGTTGAGTTATAATGTCGTGGTCAAAAGCTAACATATGAGGAAAAGGATTTGAAAGGAGAGATGGTAAACATTTATAAAAAGTGACAAGCATTGATTAATTATCTCATTGATACATTTTCAAGTGAAGGAGATTGGGTTTTAGAATTGTTCTCAGGTTCAAGAAATATTTATGATAATATATATGAAAGCATACTTCAATTTCTATCAGTTTTAATTTTTCAATCTTTATAATTTTTAATTTATGTTTCTTTAAGCTATTTTACTTAATTATTTTTATGTATTTGCTAGTTATGTACAACACTAGCATGCTCCTTACAAAGAGGAAAAATTGCATATCCATTCAACGAGTTTCACTATAATTGAATTATATTAAGCAAAGAATTAATGCTATTAAAGCTCTTCCAAATGCAGTGAAGAAATTGGTCTAAATAAAGGAGAATTTAGTGAATCATAGGTGGCAAAAATGTCAAAAGACCTCAACCACCATTAAAAGGGTTGTTTGTAAAGGATCACTTTGGACAGCTTGTAGAAATAGAAGACCCAATGGAAGAGCACAATGACATCCCAAAAGAAAGCCAAGTTCCCAAAAATGATAATGTTGATGATGAATTTGGCAATTATGATATTATTGATTAGTTTTAAGATGCCCTCGAGGAAAATGTTACATTTGAGAAATTTCTAATAATATCTATTTGTAATGTTTGACATTAAGATTTTACATTAAGAATATATATATATATATAGTTGTTTTATGATGAATCTTATTCATATGCTATTTACCATACTATATTGTTTGCTTTGTGTTTTTCAATTTATGTGAATCATTATTTCATGTAAAATAATATTAAATATTATCATTTTTATACATCCAATTTCTAAAAATATGTTAAAATGGTTTATAATGTTTTTTCTCTCTATTTCTTTCAATTTTGGCTATAAAAATGTCATATTTGACATGGAAGTTTAAAGAAAAAACTTCCAAAATGTATATGTTTTTCATTATAACTATATTTTACATATATATTTGTTTTCAAAATGTTTAAAAATAGTATTATTTAGGTAAAACTATAAAACCATGCATTGAAGTGAAGTTAAAAAGTGTTAAAAAAGTCAAGGTATGGCCAGAATTACATACAAGAGCATCATGCCACTTACAAGAATTGAACCTGGATGGGGAGGGTAACAATCACTCCTCCCAACCACCCAAGCTACATCCAATGGACATTATTTTACATTGTATTTAAAATGTATATCATCATAAATTTATTAGTAAATACACAATTAGACCAAAAATCACAACTTTGAAAAAATATATGATATATAAAAGAAATTACATGAAAAAAATAGATTTGTGTTAACATTTACAAAAAATTGAAAAACAAGAAAAACACCATTTAAAAAAAAAGACATCTTATTAAAAAAAAAATTGAAAAAAAAACATGTTGATACTTTATGGCTAAGACGATTAAAAATCTCAAAAAATACCTCAAAAAAAGGTTGCTATCGGTAGCATATATATATATATATTCCTCGGAAAATCTTATTAAAAAAGTATTTATATTTCTAGAAAGAAATTTAAATACAATCCTCGTGGGTTCACAAAATTATAGTCCTTAAAAGGAACATCTTTAGATAGCTTCAACTATAACTGTCCACCAAAAACTTTTGCTAACAATTCTCTTTGCTAATTCTTATTAAAAAAAAATGACTCATAGCATACTGTGTCTGTCATCCAGAAAATACTTATCAATTACAAAATCGTGTAGGCAAAATGTCATAGTAGATATGATTAATATGAACTTAAAAGTCATAAATAGAAAAGGTTCTAAATGATATCATTGTCCCATTTCTAAATCCATCTTTTTTGACTTGAGAAAGAGTTCTAGATAATCCCTCATTCGACATAGTGTCAAGTGTTCCTTTAAATTGGCTAAAATATGAGAAAAGGAGATATATTGGAAATGAGTAGAAATTTCTTTTAGGTGAAGGGACAAATTATATAGACCAGATCTTTGAATTTGATTTTCTCCTCTCCTCCAGCTAATAGTAAACTTTGAATCTCCATATACCTTTAAAGATAAGAAACCCTTACTCATAAGAGCATTCATCGAAAGAAGTAGAGTAGTAATTTCGCCATAATTGTTTAACCCTTGAACCAGGAAGGCCCTAACTGCAAATTAAATTCCATCTGAGATATATTGAAACATATCATGTTCCACACTTCATTCCATTTTGTTGACTGGCACCATCAAAATACCCCCAAGGAAAGGACATGTCAATCTGGGGAGGAGTGGCTTGTCTTACTTTAGGAGCCTTAGTAGTAGGCACCAGAGTGGCTTGTCTTACTTTAGGAGCCTTAGTAGTAGGCACTATTCTATCCTAAAAAATGCATGTATTCCTAACTATCCAAATACTCCAAATGACCAGGATTGGGACTACTCTAGTCGATTTAAAGTCTCTTCTTTCAAAGCACTCTTTGAAATTTTTTTATATTTAACCCACAAGGATTGAATTCACATGGAGGAATCTACATCCTTCTATACCTATACAGATAATGGACACTCACAAAATAAATGCAATTTAGTTTCTAGGCTATTCTTGCATAGCCAGCACCACCCTAGACCTTCCAAGTGCTTATTTTGAAGTCTATCCCAAGTAGGAGTCTTATTTTTCAAGATGAGCCACACAAGCAATTTTATTTTGCAGGGTGCTCTTACCTTCCACAATTTCTTCCATCACCAATCTTCTGGAAAAAAATGGGATCCTATTGAGCTTCATAACCATAGATACACTATAGTCACTACCATCTCCTTTCCAGGCCCAAGCCAATTCATACAGGTCCTCAAGCCAATTCATATGGGTCCTCTGACGGTCTAACATGACCCTTATCCAATTCATAAATAAATCTCTCCCATTGTTGGGCATGTAATCCTTTAAGGAAAATCTCTTGGGCTAAGAGCCACCCCTGAACCCATACAATTGTTTCATTTTCCTTTTTTATTTTGTTTAGGGTACACAATCCTCTAAATTTAAGATGAGTAATAATTTTTGAAGAAAGAAAAATATGATGACTACACCCTAGTATCGCATCTTCCCCTATCCTAAACGAGGATCCCGAACCAACTCTCTATTCCAAGTGATCTCCTAGAACAAAGAAAACAAAGGCAAGTGCCTTCCAGTGATTGGAAGCTTGATGAGTAGACTTCCTAGGGTTTCTAATCCATTCTACAAAATTGCAAGGAGCAATGTATTTTTTATGAATGATTCTACACCAAATACCATCCTTTGTCATAATTTTCCAAAGGGATTTGTTTGTCAAATATCTACCAAACATATGCAGTTCCTTAATATACCAACCTCCAAACTTCTTAGGTTGGGCTAATAGCTCCTAATGGGCTAGATGAGCCCCTTTGTATTCAAAACTACCCTTCCAGAGATAATTTGCATAGATTCTCCTTATATTTTCCAGTACTCCTTTGGGGATAGAAGCCAGTGTATTCCATTAAATAGAAATAGCTTCAATCATTGACTTAATTAGTATCACTCTACCTTCATGATAGATCCATCTATTACACCATTATTTTACCCTTCCTTCAATTATGGATATGAGCCAATGGCAATCTTTCTTTTTGTATTTGTTTGGATTTAAGACAAATCCCAAATATTTTAAGCTTTCTTCATAATCCTTTAAAGGAATGCTGAAAACTCTAGCTATATAATCAGAAAGAGACTCTACCGGGCCATATGATTAAAGGGTTGAATTGTCAAAATTAATGACTATACCTATAGCAGATGAGTAAAGGTCCAATAATTCGTTTATTTGTTGACTTTATTTCACCGAACCTAAACCTAACAAAAGAATTCCATTAATGAAAAGAAGATGAGAGATTGAAACATTCCTAGCAATAAAGGCCCCTTGGATTAGTCTTTGAGACCTAGCCTGGTAAATAGCCCTGCTTAGGCCCTCATCAATGAGCAATAAAAAGTAAGGGGATAATGGAAAACCCTACCTCAACCCTTGAGAGGACTAAAAAACAATGAAGCTAACCCATTTATAAGGATAGAGAAACTTATTATCCACTAAACAACTTCATAAGAAAAACCTAAACGAGATAGCAAGATTCTGAGAAAAATACAAGAAACACAGTCGTATGCTTTCAAGAGATCAAGTTTGAGAAAAAAATCAGGGAGGAATACAACTTAATTGATTGAAGTGCCTCTTGGGTATGTCTTCATGGATAAGTCTCCTTTCAAGGAAACCAAATTGTTTTGGTGCAATATATATTGATAGTAATGGATTGAATCTCATTACTAATATCTTGGAAATAATCTTGTATGCACAATTATAGAGGGCTATTGGCCTGAAGCCGTCAAATGAATCTAAATGATCTTGCTTTGGAATTAGGGCCAGAAATGTAGACTTTAGACTTATCAATATTCTTCCTTGTAGTCTTCATTATCCAACCATCCTTATAAGGTTATCACCTACTAGTTCAAAGAAATCTAGAAAAATTCAATATGTCGCCCATCGGGCCCTGAGCTTCTTTCTTTTTTAAAATAAGACATTACTTTAGCAGTTCCTCTTTAGAGAGTTCCTTAAAGAGAGAATTATTGCCTTATTCCTTGATCATTCTAAAAAAAGGATATTACTTTTAGTATTCCTTGTATATTCCCTCTCTCAATTCTTTGAGCAACTTGTAGAAATGCTTAACTCCTAAATCTCCTAGTTTCTTGATCTAGGGGCTTCCAATCCTTTGATTGTAGATAAGGCCATTATGAAAAATGACCATCATAGTAGGTACCATAGAGACTATTGAATTCCTCCTCAATTTGACAAAGATTCTTGTCCTTGTATATGAGATGATCACAAGCCCATAGAATAGCTCAATCCTTTACTAATTTAAGTGACATTACAAATTGAACACTCGTCGAATCCTCCAACCCTGGATCATACTTATTCCAATAATAATAGACCAACTTCTTAAAGTCTTCCACTTCATCCAGTCAGTGTTGTATTTAAATGGAGCTTTTGGCTTATTCACACCAAGACTCAATTCCAAAATAATTGGGAAGTGATATGACACCCTAGAAGACTCTACCCAGGATCAATAGATACATAGTGAATCAATAAGTGAATGATGCATAAGAAATATGTTGAGTTGCTTCCCAATTCCCGCATCCCCAAGATGGTTTTTCATCCAAGTAGGTTTTGAATCTAAAGTATCGATATCCACCAAGCCCACATATTCGAGTTTTCTTGAAAATAAACCTACGATTTTATGAGCTCTAGCTTAGGCACCTTACACCTCACCTCTATAAACTGTGAATTTTAGATCCCCATCCAAAGTAACCCTCTCAGTCCTGATCTAGGCCTTGGCCAACAGAGAAATCTAGAATTCCTCATGACCCTCATAAGGCCCATAAACATTTAGAAGTTGCAGTGGTTTTCCCAAACCATGGATATGAACTATCATGCAAAGGCCTGAAAAAACAACAAACAAATTAATTTGAGAAATAGATGAGTTCCAACCTGTCACAAGACCACCCAAGAATCTTATAGAATCCAACGAAATGAACTCCTAGGTAGCAAACAATTTCTTCAATAAAAAAATACCCTAGCAATCATGGTTTCCTAGATGAACACCACATCAGGCCTATTGGATTCAACCATCCTTTTGATGGCATTTGTTTGGCTCGGCCCTTGAAGCCTCTTACAATAAAGGAGAGGATCTTCATGGATCAACCCCATGAGGGGTATTCAATTCTGTAAGAACCCATGGAATAAGACTTTTCTTTCCCTGATTAACTTCCCAAATAGCGTGATCTTGGGAATGCTTCAAAGTTGATTTATGACCTACCCTAGAAATCCCTGGCTCCTTTGGAGCATCCAAACCCAACCCTCCAGATTGTTTGCTACACTGAGGTTGATATAGGACAAATATTTAGTTTCAACCTCCTCTATTTCTAGGTGACAGGATCTTAGCTCCAGAACCACTTGAATCCACTGAAGGAGTCAGAGTGAAACTTCCCCAAGTGTCAGAATATTTTTCGAGGTTAATCACTTGAGAACCTAGACGAAAAGGCTCTATAGATTTTGGGGGATCTACCTATGGAGGACTCAAATGATTTAATTTTTTCCCAGTCTCATCAACTAAGGTCGAGAACTCATTATTTACACAAATATCATTTCTATCAACCAAGGACTAAGCAGAGGTAGAATGATGATAGCCACTCTCCATGGATACAAAACGTTTCTTCCATATTTCATTGATTTTTACTACTGGGAGTTGGAGAGATATAAAAATATAGGTGACATAGGAAGGGGAGAACCCTGACCCTCCATTGGGATAATCAAAACTCCTACTTGAACCTCCTCCTGCACCCCGACTATATCCCTCTAGACGACAAAATCTAATTCCTTATTTTTTCCAGAATTTGATTCTTCCACTAGAGTAGAGGGATGGTATGTCACAGAGGTAGCATCCCTCATACCAGGTTTAATGGGGACCCTAGGATCCTTTGGGATCCAAAAATTATTCAAGAAGGGTTTGTCACAGTCCTCCATGATGTGGCCACACAAAAGGCATCAGACACACCAAAAAGGGAAGTTTTTCTAATCTAAGATCTGCACTCATTTTAAAGACCCCACCTCAATATCCATGGACTCATAAATCCCCAAGCTAATGTTTATGTCAACCATAATTTTAACAATAAAAGCAGCATTATTTGACATATACGAGCCATCTGCTAGTCTAATAAACTTACCCAGGTTGTCTCCAATGTCTTTCATAGATTGGTTGTTCCACATCTCCATAGGTATCCTTGGAAACTTAGCCTAGACTGAGGTTGTCTTAGTGAACTTCTCTTGAGAATTGAATCTTGAAAGTCAAGGATTAATGGACAAGTAAGCTCTGTCACAAAACCATTGGCCCCTTAATATTTGATTCACATCCTTCTCTGATCAAAAGATAGACTCAATCTAGCATTTCTCCTATAGGCGAAATATAGGCACATAAATCAACACAAAGTCCAATGATCTTGGATCCACTTGATCAAACTATTTTCATTCATCTTGTGGCCTGAGAATATTCCAACTAAATTTTTCCCAAGTAGTAACCCTACATGTTCAACTTGGATCTCCTTCCATATGAGTAGGGTAATAGCGCTTCCCCTATATTTGATCACCTTTCTTTGTTTTTTTCTTTACACATGTCGCTTCCTTCTTATGGCCCTCACTACATATTTCTTCCTCCTTCTGCTTGGATCCTACTAACCCTATTCCTCCCGATCCTTCCTTGACATGCAATGGCTAAGCCGATACCTTATCTTCCACTACCTTCAAACGTGAAGACACCATTGTAGCTACAATCTTTGGAACCAACTCATTCACCTAAAGACTAGACAAAACTTGATCACGATTGTTTTTTCCCTGGATAGAAGACTCCTTTGAAAAAACAAAAGTTCCGTCCAGATGGCCAGCTCTAACATCAGGATCATTTCCCTCGTCTGCTTGACCAAAAAGAAACAAGGAGGGGCTGGTAGATCCAATAGGGACTATCCTATCAGTCGCTACTTGGCTACCCTCAATACTATCCATGTGCCTTTGGGTACTCTCCACCTGGTTGGATATCTCCTCCTCCATGAGTGAATACTTACTATAGTATACTAACGGTTCATACTCCCCCATGGTCCACTTCTAAATACTTTGTGTGACCTAACACTAGCACATGCATGTAGTAGGGTTCCACCCATAGGGTTTCTACAAGGTTCCCTAGATATTGATCCAATAATGACCATATATATATATAAAATTCCAAAATTAAACAAAATCATATTTTATTTTTCAAATAGTGAAATCAAAATATACATCATCCAATTAACAATCTAAGTCCCCACATCCCTCCACCTCTCTCTCTCTCTCTCTCTCTCTCTCTCTCTCTCTCTCTCTCTCTCTCTCTCTCTCTCTCTCTCTCTCTATATATATATATATATATATATATATATATATATATATATATATACATATAGTCCAGTTGACATATCCCTAGGGGGAAACTGCTTGAACACTTCCACAAGGATGGAGCCTACGATAGACTCTATAATCTTCGGGGCACAAATCCAAGTCAATAACTCATGAATAGATCATGTATAGCTCATTAACAATCAACTCACTAAGAGTATACATGTCAAAAAGTGGGACTTGAACTCGGGTGGGAGGGGTAACAATTTTTCCTCACAACCACTTTGGCCACCCAATTGACATGTGTGTGTGTGTGTGTAAGAAAGTGGGACTTGAACTTGGGTGGAAAGGGTAACAAATTTCCCTCACAACCGCTCGACTCACCCAATTCACACACACACACACACACACACACAAAGTGTTGTAGCTTGAGCTTAGTTGTTATTGACAAATGAGTTGGAATAAACTATGAATACATAATTCATTACCAAGTTTCACTACATATCTCAAATAGAGAACCATTAGGTGTCTATTGCTGGCAATGTGACCTAGCGACGCTACTTCTTATTCTTGACCATGTGATATAACATTACAACATGAATTGACTATATCATGGGTGTTCACTAAGAGAATTCATTATGTGTTTTATTGTCCCTAATTGAATGGAAAGTGCATAACACATAATTGGTGAAGTAATGAACCATATTAGTTCGATTTGGGGAATCTCAGAGAGGGTAGCCTCAATGCCCCAATTCCTCTTTGTAACCGGTATTAAACATGTGTGGAATGTGTCGGATATGTCTTGCATACGAATCTCAATTCTCATTATGTTTTTCAATAATATGTTTCCTCCACCTACATGTGGGATTTTCTAAGTTGTTTCCAAGTCTAAGCCATGTGACTTTGTGTTCTATTACGCTTTGTGTGTCCAATGAGTGAAAAAAATTTAGCCTATTTGAATTGCTCAAAGACTTTAGGGTGTGAGTAGCTTTCCATATTTTTGTGCTACTAATGTGGATTCCTGTAGGATGTTTTAAACTAGTTTATCTTCACATGTTGCCAAGTTCTAGGTGTAGACTACTTGGTGAAATATCTATAGAGATATTATTTATAGGTGTGTTATGAAGAGTAGTCTTAGCCCTCACTTTATACTCCCTTGTAGTGTTTGTTTCGCATATTATATTTTTCCTTTATTGTTGTTGTCTATAACTGACCCAGAGGTTTTCTATAAGACTCAGGTTCTTCGCGGTTTCCCTTTGACCAACAAAACCCCTTCGTACCGGCCCTTTCGGAAACAACCTACGAGCAGGTTGAGGTCTCACTCGAGGTGTATCTATGGGGTACTGCGGAATCATATTTCTACAATAAGTGATAAGTTTCTTGGACGGACGTACTGCGCAGCACAACTGGGGAGATACGTGCTGCGAGGTGAGACTGTGCAGCGATGGGTAACGCTGCGGTCCGCACCACTCTGTTCTTCTACTGCGAGGCTTCTCCTGAAGCTGCGAACAATGCAACTTTTTTCTAGACTTGGGCTAACTTGAAGACACTTAAGGCACTAAAACGAATATCACTCATCCATTCGTTCAGGTGCTTAACTGACTATTCTCTTTACATTCATTCATTGGCTCAATATGTTAAGATTTGAACACAGACGACTGATCTAATCCACTGTTATACGTTCCTTTACTGCGTATAAGCAAATACTTAACCAAATGACTGAATTACTGCCTTCATACACAAGACTAAATTTTCACCATTCATTACCCATACAAAACTTAGTATATCATTTCCATACTTCTCTAATGGCAAATGCATATAAAATATCTCTCATACAGTATGCAAGGAAACATCTAGACATTCATTTGACAGAAAACATAAGTAATCATTCATTCATCAACACAATCACACAATGCAAGAATTAACGTGGTTCACTCCCCCAGGTGGGAAGCTACGTCCACAAGAATGGTTGGTAATATATTTCTTTAAAAAGGGATGGGGACAACCATTCTTAGTCTGCGCACTCAGCTGCAGACTCTCCTTCCTCTCAGATAGGTCTTTGTGCACACAGCTGCAGAGCCTTTACAATCTTCTAGCTCAAAGGGATTTTACAATGCAGCAACCCAGAATGTAATCCACACACAAAACAACAAGGAGAAACCCCATCCCATACAAAATAGTCTTCTTTTATAGATCATGCCCGAAGGTCATGTCTTTACAATGCCGAAGACCTAACCCAAAAACCCTTATGGTTTACAAAGCTGTGGTGGTTTCTCTAAACCAGCTTGTTGGCATCTGGTAGCGTCTGCTTCATCGTGGTGGTTATCCACATCCACCTTCTGTTGCTACCGGCCTCTCTGTCGTACGCATGCCAACAGGTCTTATGTTACTGAACCGTTCGTCTCTTACGGTTTCTCCCACCAAGCGTGCCTAGACGTCGCTTTCCTCAACAAACTCGTGCATTGGGCGCTTACCTGATTTGCTCGTGCCCGTTGCTCGACACTCCTAGATCATCTTTCCAAAAGTAGACCATTACTGGTCCATCCGATATCTGCACCTGATCCATGTCCAGCACTCCGCTTAGATAGCTCCACATGTCCTGACTACTTCGCAGCACTGCTTCCTCGCAGCACTGGTCTTCGCAGTGCTTCCAAAATTAGGATGTTGCGCACAACTTCGCAGCATGATCAAAACTTGGATGTTGCGCACAGCTCCGCAGCACCCTCAACACTTAGACAAAATTATATTTCTGAGCTGCGCTCAGCTCAGCTTTCCCTACTTATCAAAAAGGTGTCTCCAAAACTTTGTCCCAACCTGGGCCCAACATGCCCCTAACACTTACATGTGGCTCGTCCCCGAGCCACTTGCTGCTTCAGTCGTTTAACTTTGCTCCGCGACCGGTGGAACTAATTTTTCCGCGAACTCATTATATGCACCAAGCAACTGCTCCACTGCTTGTCTGGTATCCTTTTCCACTTGTTGTATTGTTTCAAGCAGCATTGGAGTTATTTCTTCTCCAATCTGTCCCTGTACCTGCTCCTGGTTATCGCACAGTTCCTTTAGCTTGTCTTCTATCTGCTATGACACTGCTGTAGCATCCTCTAGGAGTTGTTGTGACTGATTATCCATCTTAGTCTCTCTCTCTCTTAATGCCTGGACTTTCTTCTTCAAGCCTGATACTTCCTTATACCTGGCCAGCCTCTCCCTGGGTGGCAGAGCCTTGAGCTCTGCGTCCAACTTTTCTAGCGTGATCTGTTTTTCTTTTACCGCGGTCTTTACCTGAAGTAGCCCCTAATCCTCTTCAAGGGTAGTGAATTCCTTTGAAACTTTTTCCAATAGATCTTGGAACTGAGCCATGCCACTCGTTATGTTCTATGCGGCGACATTGACATCTTTCTCTCTTAACTGTTGCTCAGTTAATGGCGTCTGCTTATTCAGTTTGTCCTTCAACATGGCAATATCGACCTCATAAAAAATCTCTTTATCCTGCATCTCCGACTTCAAGGATCTCACCTTGTCTCCGATCCTCAGAACTATGTCTAACGGATCATCCTGGAGTTCTATACCTTCAATATCCATGGCGACAGTAGATATGGTATTCTCCAACTGTTTTCGGCGGTCCTGTTCATCGCGCAGCTGCATGTCTGCGTGCAACTCGATCTATCTGTTTGTTGCAGTGAGCTCCTCTTGTGACTTCATCGACTCTACTGTACGTTCATGCATCTCCTCGACGATCTGCGTGTGGATGAATTGTAATCCCGATAAGGGGATTTTCGCCAAGTCGAGCTCTACCCACTCGACTTCCTTTGTGTCCAAAACGATTTGTTCTGCCATTGGTAGTGCAGTAGCCAATGGGTCCACATGGACAATCCTTGTCTTAGACAGCAGCGTTATTGCTAGCTACGGAGGCATTTGCTACGAGCTTCCTACCGACCTCCCTTCAGCTCCTGTGTCGTGCGGCAAGGTTAGGCTTTTCTTGACATCGTCCATTTTCTTCATAAGGCCTTGCAGTGCGATGTCCTCCTCATACATATGGTAGTTACCTGGGTGCCACTCTGGCTTCTTCATTCTCGCCTTGGGTGAAATGAAGATACATCGCATGTCATCCTGAAAATCAAGAATACAAATGTATTTCGATGTTACCTGCTTTGTGATGCGGGATGTATGGATAATCGTATCACGCAGCTTAGTGTAATATTGATAGAAAACCTCAGCCGTCGCATGTTGTCGCTCTGCATTGATATTTTCCCAGAGGTTGGCATACCGGAATCCTCTGGGATCGTTGATTTCTATATTGACACCCACATAGTCCCTTGGATCCTTCCATCTGGAAAAGGCGATGAGGATGATCAACCATGTGAAGTGGAACTGTCCGCCGTTTTCCTGGGTATCATTGAGCTCGTCCAAGAACTCATTCAGAATATATTGACACCAATTGAACTCGGTCCCTTCAGCCGTTGCGGCACCAAGTAATACTACGACCGCAGGCACCTCCGCGGGACTAGCCATTCTGAGGACTTTCCCTACGAGTAAGTGCATGACAAATTTTGTCGTTTTGTCCTCAATTTCTTATGTGGGAAAACCTCTTTTCCCCTTCACCAATGCATGGATTTTCTTCATTTTCTCGGCAGCTTATTTTTCCTTGCTCTTCCCTTGGAAGAACTGCTTGGGGTTCGTACCGCGCTAGCTGAGACCTGTTATGCGGTGGATCAAGGCAATGTTGACATCAAAGTTTTTGTCTAGCCACAGGTATCCCTAGTGGATTCGTGCCATCAGCGTGCGAACCACAGCATTAACTTTCGGTGAGCGATCAAAATGTGGCAATTTGAGGAGGTTCAACAATCCTGACTGAACTACCGGTGTCAGCTATCTTTCGGCAACCAAGTTAAATGTGCCCTTGGCATCCTTTTTCCAGCACATATACTGGTCAGGCTGTAAATGTGGGTAGTTAGGCGTGTGGGGATCTTCCTTTTGCACGCCTAAGAGGTCAAAATATTCCCACTTACAGTCTGGAATCTTTCCGAGCAGGTTCTTGGAAACCTATACGTGTTTTGAGATCGGCGACAATGGGATTTCATATTTAGCGTTCTTGACCAATTTAAAGACTGGGGCGTCCAACGCCCGTGGTGATATATACTCTGGTGTCAGCTTCAATGGTTCTTTCTAAAAGACCGGTGATTTTTGTGCCGACTAGCCTATCTTTAGGATCTTGCTTCATGGTGCAGTTACGTCTTTCCCTTTGTCCTGCATGACTGGAGTATGGCGAGGTTATCTACGGGATCCTTGGGCTTGTTCTGTTACAACCTTCTTGGCAGGGGTTCTCATTAACTCTGCAATTCCCCCGTGCTGAAATACTCGGATTGCTTCTTCAATGGTCAGTGCTTCTTCTCTATAGGAGGGTTCAGACATTCACTGGTTAGCTAACGGCTTTGATAGTCACATGATAGAAGGATATTAGCATAGGGAATGATCGCAAGAAAATTCTAAGTGCGGAGTAACGCCCACGAGTCCTGGAGCGGTGTTATTTATAGGCGCAGCTGGATCCTCCCCGCGCCTCCCAATGGCCTTATGAGCATTAAATGAGTTTTCCTTTGGCCAATTTGAGCAAATCCTTCCGTCTCTTCTGTCGTCGGCGTGTTTAGAATGGCTATCTTTCCTTTAAATGCTCGAGCGGTTCGTTGCAACGGTCACATAACGGGTATTTTTCCAACGGCAATATAACGGCTATATTTTCTGAGTGCTATGCGGCAAGTCATCTGTGATCCTGCGTAGCTACTTCGCAGTGTGAAAATTTTTCAACTGCGCAGTTCCTTTTTCTTTTCTTTTTTCCGCACAGCTTCAGCAGTGCTACGCAGTACACACATTGTTTTACTTAACATTCATGTACAGACTTCTTTACATTTCCAGTGTCCCGTTTCAACTATACCTGACACTTGGAAATCTCTTTCTCTTCTTATCATTCAGGATTCTGCGAAGCAAGGCTGTCATGATACAACTTTAGCCTGCTTCCATTTATCAAAGTTGGTAAAGTATCCCTAGCTAAATTGGCTAACTGGACTGCACCAGTGTTAGTAACATGTATTACAGTATATGGACCAAGCCAATGCATCTTAGATTTACCAAGAAATTTCATGAATTTGCTATCATACAGGAGGACTAGGTCACCTACCTAAAAGCACTTGTTCTTTATATGGCGATCATGCCAAGCTTTCTCGCGGTCTTTCTGAACCTGCTGATGGAATCCGGCAATGAAGTGATCTCCCTCCAACCCAACAAGGTGTAGCAGCCTTTCTTCTAATGCTGCATGGTCTTCCATCCCTGTGAACGCAACGATCCTTAGACTAGGGACAATGTACTCCATTGGCATTATAGCTTCCTGCCCATAATCCAATTGAAAAGGTGTATTTCCTGTCAATTTCTTGCATGTAGTCCTGTATGCCCATAACACAGAAGTAACGCGCAGATCCAATCATCTATATTTACATTGCAGACTTTAGTCAGTGCGTTCTCCAGTATTTTATTGAAAGCCTCAATAGTGCCATTCGCCTGTGGATGATATGGAGTACTACACTGATGACGAATGTGGAATTCCTCTGTAAGTGCCTCAATGGTCTTGTTCAAAAAATGAGTACCTTGGTCACTCATCAAAATCTTCGAACAACCAAACCTTTACATTATTTCTTCAAAAATGAACTGCACTGCAGTCCTTTACTGGGTTTGCTTCCGCCCATCTGGTGAGGTAATCAGTAGCAGTAATAACATACCTTGCACCAGTTCTCTTCCCTGGTGGGTTTATAGGACCCACAAAATCAATTGCCCATTTCTCAAACACCTGCAAGGTCAACTGCGGGTTTAATGGCATCTCATCTCTTCATGATGGTTTTCCCGTCCTTTGATAGACATCACAGTTCCTGCAGTATTCTTTGGAATCTTTGTGGATCGTGGGCCACCATAGCCCTGCATGCAATATCTTCTGCGCAGTGGCCCTTCCCACATAGTGACCTCCCGCAATCCATGAATGCACGTATGCTAAGATAAATGGTTTCTCATGATCTAGTATGCATCTACACAGGACTTCATCTGTTCCGAGTTTGTATAACTGACCTGCAATTATAGTGAATTTTTTGGCGCGCACCAATAGTTGCTTCTTCTGTTGGACAGATAATTCCTGCGGTGGCAGCCCTGTTGTTAAAAAATTAATGATATCCTTATAGTAGTCATCGGCAACTTGTATACTAAATAACTGCGCATCAAGAAAACTGTCTTCAATGTTCATCGGCTCTTCTCCTGACTCAATCCTTGACAGATGATCAGGTCCCAAGTTCATCCTACCTGGCTTAACAACAATCTCAAAATCATACTCCTGGAACAGCAACAGCCATCTGCACATGCACCCCCCTAACACTGGCTTATTGACCAGATATTTTAATGTAGAATGGTCAGTGAACATAAGGAAGTGCGCACCAAGCAAGTAATGCCTGAATTTTTGTAGGGCATATACCATTGCAAGGCCTTCCCTCTTGGTAGTGGTATAGTTATTCTCTATTGTTGAGAGCTTCCTGCTCGAAAATTCAATAGGGTGGTCAATACCTCCTTCCCCTGGTTGAGATAATATGATTCCTAATGCAATTCATGATGCATCAACATGGACATGGAATGGCTTCGTCCAATCTAGAAAAACTAGAATTGGCGCAGTCACCATCTTTTCCTTTAATGTATCAAAACCTTGTTCGCATTCTGCGTTCCAAATGAACGGTGCGTATTTCTTTAGCAGTTTTTCCATTGTTGCGGTTATATGCGCATAACCCTTGATGAATTTCCTGTAGTATCTAGTAAGGCCTAAAGTAGAGCGCAACATCTTGACTAAAGTTGGTGTTGGAAAGTTCACAATAATGGCAATCTTCGCAGGATCCACCATCAATCCTTGCTTACAAACAATGTGCCCAAGTAGGATGACATAAGGGACACAAAAAATACACTTTTTTAGATTTAAAGAGATCTGATACTGTCGACATTTTTCAAGCATCATTCTGAGCTTCGCACAATGGTTCTTTAATAGACTAAACACCGTCCAATCATCAAAATAGGCTTCAAGAAACTTATGCATAAATTCTTTGAATGCTGCAACGACCACTCTAGAAAATATGGCAGGTGCGTTCTTCAGGACAAAAGGCATTACTGTGTACTGAAACGAACCCCATTCTGTAGCAAAAGTCGTCTTATGCCTATCTGTAGGATCAATCCTGATCTGATGATACCCAAAAAAACCATCAGTAAAAGAATAGGCCTCATTCCCTCCAACATTATCAAGCACTTCATCTGTGAAAGGGGTAGGGAACGGGTCATGCATGGAAGCATCATTCAGTTTTCTGAGATCAACACAAATCCTGATCTCACCCTTTGCTTTCTTGTCTTGAACGACCATGGGACTAATCCACTCTGATTCTTCGACAGGTTCAATGATTCCTGCTTCCAGCATCTTGTCCAGTTATGTGCGTACTTTTTCTTTGTAGCGCGGATTTAGTCTGTACGGTCTTTGCTTCACAGGCTTTGCGCATGGCTTCAAAGGTATTTTCATGACTCCTAGGTCTCCCAGAATTCCTTTCATTTCTGTAAATTTTGTCGGAAACAACTCCTAATACTCATGCAAGGTGTCTACAATCTCTGCAACAGTCTGATCGTCCCAATAGTCTCCAATTGCTGCAAACTTTGGTTCTTCTTTTGTGCCAATATTCACCTTCTGTGTCTTTACTGGTCCACTCATATCTGGGATTTCTAACGGAGGTCCTTCTACATGGCGCGCACCCTCCGATTTTGGTATGTTTATGTTGCACGGATCATCATCATCATCTTCATTTCTATCATCAATGTCCTCAGCTAGGTTGTAACACTCGATAAGGTGTTCTTCATGTTCCTTCCCTTGTGACTGTAGGTGCGTAGAAACATGATTTTCCCCAAAGAATTCTTCCAATGTCATATTTCTGTGAGGATAGTCCTCCCTGAATATGCGTTCCTTAATTATCTGCAATGCCTCATGGATCAGCGGATTCTTGTCCTCAAAGCCGAAGTCCTTCTGGAAGTTCGCAATCAACATTTCCCAATCAGTGGTTTCCCTGCGCAACTCCAGATCTAGGTACCATTTCTTTGGAATGTCATCCTCCAGCATATGCATGAACAGGTGCACCCATTCTTCACGTGGCCTTCCCAGCCATGCCTACGAACAAACTTCAATATGCTAACTAGGATCTGTCTGTCCATTAAACTTCTGAAAGGGTAAAGCAACCCTATCGACAAACCGAATCTACATTTTAATCTTGCATTGGTCCCAAGTGGTCAATGTCTGCTTGTGCGCATTCCACCATCTAGCGGGTTTGTCGCGCAATGCCATATCCAATGCTGGTAATCTGTGTGCATCTGCAATAGATGCAGTGTATTCTTGGATTAAAGTATAAACATTAGTAGAGCCATCATATGTGGGAGTAGGACTTACCTCCTTCCCGATCCAGCGTAGTGATTTCGTAACCTGCGCGCACCTTCTTGCTGATACTTCATGCATCCGGTTTTGCCAATTTTCCAGCCCTGCCTTTGAATCAAAGACACAGGAGCTGCCACATCTCCAGTTAAGTGTTCCATCTAAAGTGGGATTAATGTAATCTTCTTGGTTCGCTGTCACTTGGTATACTCTGTCCAAGTCTTGAGCCTTGGATTCCTCCTGAATCGGCTCACTATATCTGTCACCATCTACAGGATCCAACGGTGCAATGACCCTAAGATGCTTGCCTTCAAATATCATCTTGTTTGTTTTTAAGTTGATAATAGCCAAGTTATCCATAACCCAGTCAATTCCTAGTATTGCAGGAAAAGGCTGACTATCATCCACAATCTCGATAACTTCAAAGTCTGTATGACTTTGGACTCCATCAATGTCGACTATCACATCAGCTAATCAGACAAAAGGTATGACTTTCTCTTGGTTATCCATTCTCAACTGGATAGGTGACCATGACAACTTTGGTCGACCCATCTGCTGCCATGTATGCTTAGTTAAGACATTTACTTCGGATCCCAGATCAAGGATGACTTCATCCATTTCAAAATCTCCTATCTGCGCAGTAAGTCTCATTTCTTGGCCCGTTCTTTTATGCTTCCTTATGTGATGTACTGCGCTATCATAAGCCTCTGTTCCGGTCTGTGGCTCATACTGGTTTATGAGCTTCTGCAGCTCTACTATGGTGTTTTCACTTTTAAGTAGCTTCATGCAGCTTCGCAAGAACTGTGCAATGCAGGTGCTAATATCTGTCGCAGTGCTTGTTTTATCATAAGCCACTGGTATGTCTTCTACATGCGGTACTACACTTCGCAACGGGATCCTCTGTGTTTTTGTTTCTGGTTCTCTGAAGGTATCTCATGCATCGATAAATAATTCCTTGTTCTTATGTAGGTCGAGAGCAGGTATTTTTCCCGGAGCTTTCCTTATCCATTCTGTCTTAAGAGGAGGTCGCTTTGTGTGAGCCTCCCCTGACGTGGAAGCCTTTGCTCCCCTATCGCGGCCTGTCTGAGCACCACTACGCATGACCACATTGATGCTCGGGTCTGCTTGTCTTTTCTCTACTGTGATCCAGTGGACGTTCATGTTTGGTGCGTCCGTCCGTCTTCTTTTCTGCATTTCCACCTCTAGTACTGGGAAATCTTCAATGACATGGTCAAATGATTTACAATAGTTGCATGTAGTGCATGGGTTAAAACAATCTCTAGACACGTGACATGGCCACAGCCTCTTCCCTACGCCGAGCCAGCATTTCTTCCTCTACCTCGATATCCAGCACCACGACCTCTGTATCCTCCTTGGTCATATGCTGCATTCTCTAGTTCCGGCTGGTTATCTTCTTGTACGCGGTACAAGCCAGCGCCTCTCATTGAGTCCATATCCCATTTTCTTTCATTCATTAGCTCATATGTGCGGCAGTTGGATTCATCATGTCCAACTGATTTACAGAAATTGTAGTATAGATTTTTAGGTGTTTTCACATATTTCTATATAAGATAGCAGTCTTCAGGTCTATGTCCTATAGTTCTACAAATTTCACACCATGGGGCCTGATTCTAATTTAGTGGGTTGGGCGCACCACTGTTAAGATAGTCACGGAATAAAGGGTAATGCTCCCAGTCATGGCCTTCTCCTTTACAACCTGTACACCAAACCTCATGTCTAGGTTCATGCCTTTGTTCTTTTCCATTCTTCATGATTTGTAGTTCTAATGTCAGGGTGGTCAGCTGGTTCTGGATCTGAGACATCCCAGAACTAGTCTCACCAATCGGCGAAGCCTCTAGCTTCATTGCGATTTCCAAGGCTTCTGCCTGCGATGTAACCTTCTACTGCATCAATGGTAATCTAATATGGGGCAACAACGCAGCAATAAACCATTCCTTGTGTTGTTCCGGAGCTATGACAAAGCTCACTTAGTCTAACAAGGTCTTGAACTTCTGATCAAACTCCCAAACCGTTTCAGTCGGTTTCTGCTTTATTTCTTTCAACTCAGTTATACACTAGGATTCAGATTTGGGTTTTTTAAACTCTGCCACCAGCACAGCTTTAATTTCTGCGAGGGTTCACGGCTGTGTGGTAGAATACTTCATGAACCAATGTAGAGCTCTGTCCCTAAAAGTGGTGATGAGCTGTGCTCTCTTCACTGTATCATCCTGGATTTGTCTTACACTCCATACGGCTTCACAAAGGAACCAATGTTGATCAGGGTCTTCTAGGCCAATTCCCGTGAATATTGGTAGCTTCATATCTATATTTTCCATTGTGGTACTAGGTGGTGGAGCGCCCAGATTAGTGCGTGGCTGCTATAAAGGGCTTTGTGCAGTGAATACAAATGGGTGTACTAGGATAGACATACTAGGTTTAGTATTCTGCGGGGTGGGCTGCGCAGCGGGTGGGTTTTGAGATAAAGGTGGTGCAGTCGCTGCAGCCATTAGGTTCTCAGGGGTAAATGGTGGTGTATCTTCGTTGTCAATGTTAGCAAGAATCTCGGTATCTATGTGGAGTCCAGGGTCTGCACGGGTCTTATTAAATTTATATCTCTTACCACTTCTAAGATTATGGGTCTCTTTGTCAGAATCAATATATGTATTGTTTATCATGACAAACTTAAGAATATTACTGCATTCTTAAAACACCTTTCTCAGCTAACAACATCTTAATGTATAGACTGAGATTGTTCAGCAACTTACCTTGGAATCCTCCGAAAAAGGATGCTTCTGCTTGGCTGTAGGATTTGAGTGTGTCTACAGCAAATTCTGTTACGAAGCCTTCTAGCATATGATCAACCCAAAAATCAACTGCGCGTGTCAACGGATTGTCAACTGCTTTGAGCTGTGCTATGAGCTCATGAGTCCACTCTGTAGGAACTCCTCCTTGAAAACAAGTTTTCATTTCTGCGAGCTGTGAGATCCATGCGTGCAGCTCGTTCGGGAATGATGCCCAGAAAATCTCGTGGATATCGTTGAACAGATATCTATCTGACCACTGTGTGTCACTTAGACGCGGATGTCTATTCTCTTTCCTTTTAAAGTTTCTTATGGTCTTATCCCACCAGGCCTGGATTTCTGTCTTTTCAAGATGCCAGTTATCAGATCCTTCCTGGAACTGGTATTCTTCTTCACTCATCACGTTTGCAACTCATCACGGATTCTAGCGCGGCAATGGAACCATTTGTTGGCTATAATTGACCCAGAGGTTTTCTATAAGACCCAGGTTCTTCGTGGTTTCCCTTTGACCAACAAAACCCCTTCGCACTGGCCCTTTCGGAAACAACCTGTGAGCAGGTTGAGGTCTCACCCGAGGTGTATCTATGGGGTACTGTGGAATCATATTTCCATAGTAAGTGATAAGTTGCTTGGACGGATGTACTGCGCAGCACAACTGGGGAGATGCGTGCTGTGAGGTGAGATTACGCAGCGATGGGTAACACTGCAGTCCGCACCACTATGTTCTTCTACTGCGAGGCTTCTCCTGAAGCTGCAAACAATGCAACTTCGTTCTAGACTTGGGCTAACTTGAAGACACTTAAAGCACTGAAACGAATATCACTCATCCATTCGTTCAAGTGATTAACTGACTATTCTCTTTACATTCATTCATTGGCTCAAGATGTTAAGATTTGAACACAGACAACTGATCTAATCCACTGTTATACATTCCTTTACTACATATAAGCAAATACTTAACCAAATGACTGAATTACTACCTTCATACACAAGACTAAATGTTCACCATTCATTACCCATACAGAACTTAACATATCATTTCCATAATTCTCTAATGGCAAATGCATATAAAATCTCTCTCATACAGTATGCAAGGAAACATCTAGACATTCATTTGACAGAAAACATAAGTAATCATTCATTCATCAACACAATCACACAACGCAAGAATTAACTTGGTTCAATCCCCCGGGTGGGAAGCTACGTCCACAAGAATGGTTGGTAATATATTTCTTTAAAAAGGGATGGGGACAACCATTCTTAGTCTGCGCACTCAGCTGCAGACTCTCCTTCCTCTCAGATAGGTCTCTGTGCACATAGTTGTAGAGCCTTTACAATCTTCTAGCTCAAAGGGATTTTACAATGCAGCAACCCAGAATGTAATCCACACACAAAACAACAAGGAGCAACCCCATCCCATACAAAATAGTCTTCTTTTATAGATCATGCCCGAAGGTCATGTCTTCACAATGCCAAAGACCTAACCCAAAAACCCTTACGGTTTACAAAACTGTGTTGGTTTCTCTAAACCGGCTTGCTGGTATCTAGTAGCGTCTGCTTCATCGTGGTGGTTATCCACGTCCACCTTCTGTTGCTACCGGCCTCTCTGTCGTACGCATGCCAACAGGTCTTCTGTTACTGAACCATTCATCTCTAACGGTTTCGCCTAGTGCCAAGACGTCGCTTTCCTCAACAAACTCATGCATTGGTCGCCTGCCTGATTTGCTCGTGCCCACCGCTCGGCACTCCTGGATCATCTTTCCAAAATTAGACCATTACTGGTCCATCCAATATCTGCACCTGATCCATGTCCAACACTCCGCTTAGCTGGCTCCACGTGTCCTGACTGCTTTGCAGCACTGGTCTTCGCAGTGCTTCCAAAATTAGGATGCTCGGCACAACTTCGCAACATGATCAAAACTTGAATGCTGCGCACAGCTCCGCAGCACCCTCAACACTTAGACAAAATTATATTTATGAGCTGCGCTCAGCTCATCTTTCCCTGCTTATCAAAAAGGTGTCTCCAAAACTTTGTCCCAACCTGGGCCCAACAATTGTGTTCGACTTAATTTTAGTTGCTTATTACAATTGGCATGGAACGTGAAATTTTGAACTGAATATTTATAAATATTTTTTTTAAATATCATAACTCAATTTGATAACTCATTCTTTTTTGCAAGGGATAAAGTCAAAGAAACAAGAACATTGTTAATAAGAAAATTAACTTCTCCAATCCCGTGTTGAAGATCATACATGGAGTATCTTTATAGAAAAACTCAATTATTATGTCAGGTGAAGCTCATTTCTCAAATTATATTTCAACTATTATGCTGGGTACCCTCCTTTTGAGTTATATATTCTACAAATTCAATGCCATGTCTCTGTTGTCAAAAATTTGTTAAACCTTACTTTATTTGATGAACAAGTTCCTTGGTTTGTAGGTCATTTTATGATTACTACTCAAGTATGCACGAGGTTGTAGAGGATTACCAATCTTTCATTATCTTGCAACTATTATGGCTGTGTATAACTTATGATGAAAGTTATTGTATTGTCTATGCATCAATATTGTCTACAAGACTTAGAGGTGTCCATCCATAGAATCCATGTTATGCTTGGTGTGGTCAAATTGTTTGACTACAAAGGATATTTCCATGAGATCAAACACCTTAAGCACCCTCTCACACAAATAGATATCAAAACACCAATGCTTTTACATGGTTTAAACCCTTGAAAAGGGAAACACTCCATGATTCCATCCAAATAGATACTTGAGGCAATATTATTATGCAAAAGAAAAAGAATGTTACAAATGAGCTTCTCATAATTGATCAACAAGCAAATGACCCTCCATTCTCTTTAAATAGATATCATGGACCAATTGGGTGTTAATCCATGGATCAATGGCCATTGAGACCGAGGAGAAGATGAATTGGCATATCACTCTATGTCAAGAACATATCATGACCATCGGATTACATATGTACAAATGCATACTAAAGAAACACACTTTACCTAATGGATACATTTAAACAAGTTTATCTTAACTAACTCCTAAGTGTCTAAATATCCTAACATCCCCCCTTAAGAAAAACCTGGGATAGGACTGAAGGATTTACAAAAGTGACACTATAGGAGAGGGAAGGAGGAATTAGAGCTTACCCCCCCTTAATGACAAATTCTTGAACTCCTAACATAGATCGAAGTTTAGAAAACTTCGCTTAATTAAGAGACTCTGTGAATATGGTGCTGCTTGATCGTCTATAGGGGAAAAGAGCACTTCAAGAATGCGATCATGAACAAGCTTTCTGATGAAGTGCATATGTAGCTCAATGTGTTTCCTAAGTTGATTTTGAACTAGATCTTTGGTGATCTTGATGGCACTTTGATTGTCACACCAAAGGGTAGTCGGATGTTGATGCCCGAATCCCAAGCCCAAGTGACAGGTCTAGAACCAAGGCTGAAAACATAACCTATAGTAGACTTCTGATCATCAAGATCAACGGCCCAATCTAAATCATTGAAACCAACTAACAAAGGAGTCCCCCCATAACTATAATGAATCCCAAACTGAATTGTAGCCCGAATATATTGAAGTATATTTTATGTTTCTTTCCAATGGATTTCATGGGGTGCTTGCATCTAGCAGGAAACAAGACCAACAACAAAGGAAATATCAAGATGGGTATGAATCAAGTATAAGAGACTACCAACAAGTTGACAATACAAGGCAGTGCATCTACTTCGGGTGAAGTGCAAGTGGCAGAAATCTTGACTCCAGACTAGAAGAGAGATGGGGTTGGTTTACAATATTCCATGTGAAAGCGACGAAGAAAGTCACAAGCATACTGATACTGAGAAATAAAGATTCCTTCTTTGGTTTGCAAGACTTGGAGGCTAAGAAAATAATGCAAATTTCTGAAGTCAGTCATTATAAATTTATGCTTAAGACTAGATTTCACATGGGTTAAATTTTTATGGCCACTACCAATAAGGATAAGGTCATCAACATAAAGGACAAGGGTGATGAGATGATTTCCTACTTTCTTGGTATAGACATTGGGGTCATAATGGCATCTAGAAAAACCAGTGTTAAGGAGAAATCTATCCATTTTGGCATACCAGAATGGAGAAGCTTGCTTAAGTCCATATAGGGATTTCTTAAGGTGACAGGAAAGGATAGACTCATTATGAACATATCCAGGAGGTTGTTCCATGTAAATTTCTTCTTGCAAATCTCCATGTAAGAAGGAAGACTTGACATCCATTTGATGGGCCTCCCATTTATGTAAGGCTACAAGGGAAAGAACAAGTCGGATGGAGTTAATTTTGGAAATAAGGGCTAAGGCTTCATTGTAGTCAATTCCTTCAACTTGGGAAAATCCTTTGGAAACTAACCTTGGCTTTAGTCTTTCAACGCTTCCATCTGATGCATACTTAGTTATGTAGAAGTTTTCTTCTATTTGAAAGAGGTACTAGATCCCAAGTATCATTTGTAATTAAGGGATGATATTCTTCATCCATAATTGCATCCCAATATGGATTTCTTGAAGCTTCTCTAAATGACTCAGGAGATTTTCTTAAACTTGATCCAAAAGAGAGGTGGCTCATTGGAACTAAGAACGAGTTTGTCGTTGATCTTTGGGATCATTGGAAAGATCACTAACCACTTCACATGTTGAACGAGCCCATTGAGGAAGTAGTTGTGATGGTGCAGCTAGAGGAAAAAGAGTAGGCGTAGGTGGACTTTCATCCTCATTGTCATCATCAAAAACCGTAGTAGGAAATATGTCAAGGAATTTGTGAGTATAATATGGCACAAACGTCGAAGATGGATTGCAGGCCACGGATGGCAGAGACATCGAATTAGGCTCGCAACCTGAGATATTTTCATTAAATTTAAAATATATTATAACAATTATATCTTTGGAATGTATATGAAGAAGTCTATAACCTTTGACATCTTCATAATATCCAACAAATATGCACTTTTCATTTTTAGGTTGCAATGCTTTTCGTTTTTCATTAGGAATATGATCCCATGCTTCACTACCAAACACATGGAAGTGACTTGCATCTAGTTTAATTTTACTCCATGCTTCTTCTAATGTGATACCTTGTAAATATTTAGTGGGGGTACAATTAACTATGTAATGTGCACAATTTATGGCTTCATCCCAAAATTGAATACTTAGTCCCTCAACTTGGAGCAAAAAATTAGCCATTTCTTTTAAGGTGTAGTTCTTCCACTCAGCTACACCATTTTGTTGTGGTGTATACAAAACAATGTGTTGTTATTGGATGACATGTTAAGTGCATAAAGTAGTGAACTTTTTGTTAGCATATTCTTCGTCGTTATCATAGCTTAACTTGAGAATTTGATTACCATATTGTTTCTCAACAAGGGCCTTGTAGTCCAAGAACTTGTCAAATAGTTTGCTCTTAAGTTTTAGTAAATAAACCCAACTGCATCTGGAGTAATCATCAATGAAAGTTAAGAAATATTTGAAACTAGAAAAGGAAGAAAAGGGAAGAGGACCACAGAAATCACTATGCACAAGCTACAAGAAGGTCGAGGCATGCCAAGAGGAACATTTGTCAAAATTGTCTCAATGATGTTTTCCAAGTACACAACTAGAACAAATACCATCCCTGCAAGATAACATCATAATACATGCCACCATATTGTCTTTACATAGTTGTTGCAATGAGAGATAATTTAAGTGACCAAAATCGCTCGTGCCAAAGTTTGCTCAAGTCGTCGCTATAAGCAACAAAAATTGAGGGAAAAGGTGATGACCCAAAGTTGTTAAATTTGTACAAACTGGTAATATCATTAACAATTACAGTGGCTAGAACATGCTTAGGACCTTTAAAATCCTTGATTACAAGTTGGTGAGGTGTAAACTGATAGTCTTACCTTCACCGGAATGAGTGATTTGATATGCTGACAATAAATTGTAGGAAATTCATGGAACACATAGTACATCATTAAACTAAATGTCATCTACCTAACTGTTCCAGATCCTTCAACAATAAGAGATCTATCATCACCAACAAATATTTGTTTGGTGTTACATTTATTCACAGTAGAAAATATAGCTTTATCCTTAGCCATATGATAAGATGCTCTAGAATCAATGAGCCACTTATTCGAAAAAGAAGAAGAAGATGCATTAAAGGAAAAAACATAAGCACGGAGTGCATGTCCTTGAGATGTAGATTCTGAATACAGATCAAGTTTGATGTTGTGCTTATTCATTGTTGATTCTAAGGATCCCATCTTCTTGAAACATTTAGATTCGTCATGATTATCTTTCCCACAAAATTTGCAATGACACTCAGCTTTCTTACCTTTTGATTTGGTTATTTTTTCATTTTTTGAAGGATGAGTTGGATGAGAGGGTTTCAGACCCTTGTTTTTCTTATTATTGCGGGGATGTTGCTTCGTGGGATTCTTGGTCTTATTCTTTTGTTGCACCACTAAATCTTTGCTAGAAGTATCGGCATTGTTGATTACTCCAAATTCTAAGAGCTTATCTTTCTCTCGAATCATGGAATCACAAAAGGATTCAAGAGAGGATTCAACATAGTGAGGCCTAAGAGATTCTTTCATGGAGTAAAAAATAGATACAAAAACAAAAAAATGCAAGACCAAGATTGGAAAGAAGATGAAAAACACATTGCTTATATTTCCTTTCTATGTCGCATTATTTAGGTAAGAGTTTAAGGGTCTTGTAATTAGACAAATAGTCTAGTATGCAAGAGAAATCACTTGGATTTAAGGTAACCATTTTCAAGATAATGACCTTGAATTTCATTGTGTTTACCAAACACGGTTTCCAATTTATCCCAAGCTTTATCTGGTTCATCTATTCTTGATAAGTGGAATCGTAAATAAATAGAAATTGAAATGCCAATCAATCCATGAGATTCATCACATTTATTAGCCCATTTTTTTTCTTATCATCATAAGTGGTTTATTTCTATTTCCATAAGGTAATTCGGTAAATCCCTTACTTCACAGGATATCCTCCATACAAGCTTTTCCTAAGAAGTAGTTAGAACTAGTAAGCAAAGTATCACATGGATTGGGAATAATGTAATATGTAGGCTTCAAAAACAGAAAATGATGATCTAGATGCAAAGATCTCAAAAAATAGGCAGTTTAAAAAAATGGCACTAAAAACTGACTCATAGTGAGGAAGTTATGCTTGTTTAAAAAATGGTTGAACATGACTCTAAACGGACACATGGTAGGTAGGTAGAAGATTAACCCACATGGAAAAAAAAGACCCCCCTCTTCCCAAATTTAATCTTTTAAATTCACATTACAATAGTGTTGTTTTATGTGACCCACTTCTATAAACTAAGGGAAGTTCACTTTTACAATAAAGTTACTTTAAATGTTGCATGCAAAAACTAAAAGAATTTACACTTTTAAGTGATTCACTTTAAACTTAAAAATAGAAGTTACATGCACTTCTTAGAAAAGCAAGTAACAAAGAGAAGACTTGAATCCTACATCTCTTATTTAATAAAGCAATTTTTAACCAAGTGAACTAATATTAAAATATATGTAAGAGTTGGAAAGGAGGAAGGGGTTTTTTTTTTAACTCTACTGCCTCAAAGTGTGTGCTTATCCCAAAACAATTCACATAAAAACAAAACAAAAAATTCATGAAACTAGAATGCCTCAAAATTGGGGTTAGACCTTGGTTAGATTTCCCGAAAAATGTATGTCTTCTCATTGTTTCTAATTTGTCGAGTTCAAACAAAGTGTGTGGAAAAAAAAACATTTCCACTCTATTCCTGATTTGTCGAGTTTGCACAGAGTGCGTGGAAAAGAGAATACACAGAATAAAAAGGTAGCAAACCAGAACTAAAATAAAAACCAGACTGAAATTGAAAGAATATGAAAAAAAAAATTGTAACAATATACCTCTAAATCTGGCAAATGGTCGTATCTTGGGCAAACGGAAACCTTTTTCAGTGAAACAAGAAGCATTTCCAACTGGAAAAATCATTTTGGACGCAATGGAACACCTTTCAAAGCCCATAAATGCACAAAAATGTCAAAATTGTGATCCTTTGATGCCCTCAATAACATCGGTTTAAGATCTAGATCACCAACCGAAGCAAAACTTCATGAGAGCTCTGATACCATGTTCGAATATGCATGATATTTCTAAGAGATTGAACACCTTGATTAGCCACTTACACAAATAGATCATAGATCACACACCGGATTTTTTACGTGGTTTAAATCCTCGAAGAGGGAAACACTCCATGACCCCAACCAAATAGCTACTTGAGGCAATATTATTATGCAAAAGAAAACGAATGTGACAAATGAACTTCTCATAATCGACCAACAAATAACCCTCCATGCTCTTTAAATAGATATCATGGACCAATCGATTATTAAGCCACGGATCAATGACCGTTAAGATAGAGGATAAGATGAACCATCGGGTCACTCTATGTCAAGAACATATCATGACCATCAGATTACATATGTACAAATGCATACTAAATAAACACATTTTACCTAACGAATGCATTATAACAAGTTGATATTAACTAACACCTAAGTGTCTAAATATCCTAACGAAAATTTCATTGTTGAATTTTGAGATGTGTTGAAGGTCACATTTTGGAAGGTGGTTGTTGATGTATATGTAACTTCGGAATGTATTTCACCCATGTATTTCATATATGTATTTTGTACTCCTATAGAGATGGCATTATTCCTCTATACGGAAGTGTTTGTATTCCTATAGAGATGTTATTATTCCTCTATACAGAAGTGTTGTCATTTATATGGTAAGTGTCATAACTAATACTTGATGGGTTATTAGACCACCTTGTTGGGGTCGGCCCTATATAAGTCATGTGGGTCGAAGGGTTATTAGACCACCCTATTGGGGGTCGGCCATGTGGGTCAAAGGGTTATTAGACCACCAAGTGTGGGGTCGGCCCGGATTAAGTTAACCATGGGTTAAGCTAGACATGTAGGCCCCATTAATTTATTGGGCAAGACAGAACAAGTATAAATAGAGATCGGGAGATCTTTATTTCATCATTCATCCACACACTTCTCTCATTCAGAAAGTGGCACACTTGTGGAGGAGGAGGCTCTGCTGCTAGGAGAAGACTATCTCTTGTATTCTAGTTGTATCATTGCTCTATCTATCTTTGAGGAAGTTATTGGGGTTTTTCACCCTTATGGTTTTCCCCAAGTAAACTCGGTGTCTCTTGTGTGCTTGCATTATTGTGTCCATAATTGATATGCTGTAGATTTGCTGTACATGTTGTTCTCTTAGTTAAGATCCTAGATCAGATTGAAGTAAATTCTGAAAATTTAACATGGTATCAGAGCTAGCCTGAAAGAAGGCATGATATGGCATGTATGACACTTGTTGCACTTACGATGCTAGGGCTTGATATAGAAAAAACCAGACATCATATAATTTTCGCTATAAATCCATTTTGGCGAAGTTTTCGGATCTGAAACTTTTACAGGTCGAAGATAAGATCCCCATGTACCTTTTTTCCAAAGGACAACTTCTAATTCGTTGTACTTTGTGATTTATGATATGTACAATATAGGGTTTCTGCCTCTTCCAGATCTTAGTCATAAACAGGTGACCTTGGAAAAAAAATCATAACTTGGGCTAGGAAGCTCCAAATTAAATTTCGTAAAAAGTGATAGGTATTACACAGACTGTACTATCTCAGGAAATGTTTTCAAAGGCCGAACTTGAAGTAGGACAAGTGGTACGCCATACAAGTTCGCTCTCCTGTTTTATCCCATAAAGAGGTCATGTTGCGACACTTGGAATAACTCTCTCTCAAAGAATCCGATTGAGGTCAGACCTGCCGAGATGGAAATATGATAGGTCCGGATATCTCAAGAAAAAATTTTAGACCCTGTGGATCGAAAAGTTCGTAGTTACACCAGAAACAATCAGGTACATATTTCTGTCATAACATAATTATTTTTTAGCACCTTCATTCATGGCTTCCAGAATTTAGGGTTTCGGAGAAAGTTGGAATTTTTGTAATCGGAGACTAAGGCTGAATGCCACTCATCAAAATAGAAATTTAGAGACCAATTTCAGAATTTTTGGTTGGGCAGAAGACCGGGCTTGATCAGACCCTAGTTCGGGACTTTGATTGGAAAAGTGGAAAATTAAGGCTTCTGCAAAAATGGGAATTTTTGAAATCTGTGACCACGGCTGGAAGCTCCTCAGAAAAATAGAAGCTTGGAGCTTTGGATCAAACCTTTTGATTCCGCAGAAGAGTGGGCTTCATCAAACCCTAGTTCGGGGTCACGTCCAGTGAATCCAAAAATTTCAAAGGCAAAATTGAGGAGTGAAACTTTGCAGTTTTCAAATTCTAAATATACCAACTTGATCAGCTCATCAAGGCACATATTTCTATCCTTTCAAAAGTTTGAAATTCAAAGTTTGAATTTTTGGGGTTTCTATGACAAACCCTAATCCATCTCCAGGTCCAGTTCTTGCAAATCAAGTGGATTGGGTCAATCCTAGAAGAAGATGGATTGGTCACCTGCATAAGTGAAGAAGTTCCTGTCTCAGAGGGAGATGAGGCTAAGGCCTTCCATAAGAAGATTACAATCAATCTTGACAGGTATGTTTCGAATTATGTTCATGGTTAAGTTTATGATATGTTTGTCTTCATATCATTACAGTACAATCTTGATTAATTACTAGACTTGTCGTATCACCTTAATAGAAGATATTCATTGATTAAGGTTTTGACACTTATGATTGTACTAATGCATTGTGATGTTGTATGAGGTTTATGTTGTTCGCTAAGACAAAGGTACACCAAGAAAGTCAAATCATGTTCTACTTCAAGAACATATGATCATGGTGACATGAAGACAAAGATTCATCCATTGTCATGGATCACATAGAAGATCTACTTTCGAGGTATGTATAACTTGGTTCTACAATGGTTAACTTATGAGACATGCAAGTTACTAGCACAAGTCACTGAAGATAACCAGAAGACATTATGCGGGTATGTTAGACATAACTAGCTAGCATGATAATCCAGGTATGTTTTTCGTATATCAAGCTAGAATCCTACCTTGTGTTAGGATCTTATACTGTTGTGTTGTTGATAATGATTATTCATGAAGTCATAGGTTTGAATAGTCATGGTTGTATGCATATTATGTTTCTTACCATAATTGATGATATGACTAACCAAAAGAATCATGAAGGTATAGGTTTGAGTAATCACAGGTTTATGCATTGATGATTTAACTAATCAGAAGAGTCCTATGATCAAATAAGAATATGCATGAGTAAAAGAAGACTTCCCTGAAACCTTGAATACTAATGTTTATTATCTGTGAATGATCATGACTATACATGTTTAATATTATTATGTTTTGATAGTATTAAGATTATACTAATAAATGTGTGATTATGTATGAGAACTCAAGGATAACACAATGATGATACTAATAAGCATGCATAGTGATTAAGGATGGATGTAAGTTCAAGGACAGGTAATCCAGGAAGCAAAGATCAAGAGGGAGCACACTCCAGTTGTTCCTGCAAGAAAGCAAAGGAGCACACTTCAGTAGTTTCTGCAAGGATGCAGATATTCAGAGGGAGTTGACCACTTCTCACAATCCACATCAGAATGGAATTGCAAAGATTCAAAGGGAGTCCACCCAGCAACCAAACAAAGATAAGTATTTGAATTGTCATTTCTTACATAATGTTATTCAATGATGTATATGCTTATGTTCCTAGAATTAGGTTGTGTATTATGCATATTAGAATAGTTGCATTGATGAACAATATACTACTAATATTCATGGGTGAGTGGCCTATGGCACTGTACAACATTCCATTTCTACTTATCTAGAATGAAACCTATTTGCTGACATGTTAGGAGTTGTGCACACTCTTAACAATGTTCTGGTTGAGATTGGAAGGCATCTAGAAAGTTACGAGACATGGATAAATGTTATATTGAAGCATTGGCTAAGATAATTGCATGACTGTATGACATATTTCTTAATGTGTAAGAATTTGTTCTGAAAACTATGAGTTGTTTTCTAATCATGCAATTTAACTTGTTGTGTAGGAAAGATCGTATACCATCACCTACAAAAGAAGGACTACAACATTTGTTCAGCAACAAAGTTATCTCTTGAAAATATTGAAGATATTGAAGTTTCCAGGATCTGGGAAGATTGCCATGATCGAGGAGTACCAGTCGATCATGAATATGTTTGGGATGCAGTCCCAAGACCTAAAGGGGAGTCTGTAGTGACTTCCAAGAGGATCTACAAGATCAAGCATGCTGCAGGTGGTAGCATAGAGACTTTTGCTCCTGTAGTCAGATACACTTCCATAGATCAGTACATGATCTGGCTGCAGTGATGAAATGGAAGATACACCAGATGGATTTCAGGACAGCTTTCTTGAATGGTGTAGTTGAAGAAGAAGTGTATGTGGTGCAGCCACTTGGTTCTGAGACACATGACAAGGAGTCATATATGTGCAGAACTTGGTATGGTAGGATAGACAGCTTTCTATCCAGTTTGGACTTTACCAAGAGTAAAGAGGATTCCAACCTCTACTACAAGGTTTAGGAAGGCAATCCAATGATACTACTATTGTATGTGGATGACATGTTTGTAACAGGTGAGGATAGATTGATTGCTGACATGCAGCGGAAGCTTGCTGCCAAGTTCGAGATGAAGAACTTGGGGATGATGCACTATTTGTTTTTGGCATGGAGGTGTGGCAGAGTGCAGATGGAATATTCCTTGGACAAGGGAAGTATGCAGTAGAGATCCTGAAGAGGTTTGGGATGACAGACTGCAAGGCTATGGCCACACCTATGGCATCGAACCTGAAGCTTCTGTGTGATGCTTCATCTGATCCGGTTGACATCACGATGTATCATCAGATGATTGGGTCCTTGATGTACCTGACGAACACGAGACCAAATATTTTCTTTGCGGTGAACACATTGAACCAGTTCCTAACGGATCCGAGGAGTGTTCACCTGGTTGTTGTAAAGCATATTCTGAGGTACCTAAAGGGTACGGTTGATTATGGGCTCAATTATTATGCGAATCAAAAGTTTAATCTGCAGGGTTATGTTGATTTATATTGGGCAGGCAGTGCTGCAGATAGGAAGAGCACTCATGGGTGCTGCTTCAGTATGGGATCAGGTGTGATCTCTTGGTTTAGCAGGAAACAGTCCTGCATAGCACTGAGTATAGATGAAGCAGAGTATATTGCGATGGATGAGTAGGTTTCAGATGTATTGACCAAGCCGTTGGCCAGATTACAGTTTGAGTACTTCAGAGAGAGGCTTGGTGCACTTTAGATTGAGGTTCCTTCCAAAGGGAAGTGATGAGGCTGGAAGATGCAGATGCACATGAGCTTTTTTGACATGGTTGATGTGTTCTCCCATGGTCATGATGTAATTGTTGAGCCATTCTCACATGGTTGTAGATGTGTTCTCTCATGGTGTAGATGTAAGGGTTGAAGCCATTTTTCACATGATGGTAGATGTGTTATCCCATGGTGAAAAAAAATAAGGGTTGGAGCCTTCCTGAATGGTGGTAGATGTGTTCTCCCATGTCAGTGGTGTAAGTGTTGGATGATGTGCATCTGGGTTGTGCTTCATGGACGATGAGATGATCTGAAGAGGACGATGCTATGATGATCAGGAGGATCATGGATGATGAGTATCAGGACGATGATCCAGTTACTGATCTGTATATGCATCAGGACGATGCTCCAGTTACTGATCTGTATATGCATCAGGATGATGCTAGATAGGATCAGTTGGATCATTTATATGTATATGTATGTACGCATCATGTTGGATGTTGGATATGATCAGTTGGATCATTTATATGTATATGTATGTACGCATCATGTTGGATGCTGGATATGATCTGTTGGATCATTTATATGTATATGTATGTACGCATCATGTTGGATGCTGGATATGATCGGTTGGATCATTTGTATGTATTTTGTATATGCATCATGTTGGATGCTTGAACCATGTATCTGTATATGTATCAGGTGGATACATTGTATGATCAGGTAGATCATGTATGTTGATATGTATCAGGTATGATCAGGTGGATCATGTATGTTGATATGTATCAGGTATGATCAGGTGGATCATGTATTTGTATTTGTATCAGGTGGATACACTATATGATCAGGTGGATCATGGATGATGATATGTATCAGGTAGATACTTGGTATGCATCAGGTGGATGCATTGTATGATCAGGATGATCATGATGATGAGCCTCAGGATGTTGCTCCAGATGATATGTACCAGGACGGTATAGTGATGATGATCAGTATGATCATGAGCATCAGGATGATGCTTCATGCGATGATGATCCGTTGGATCATGAGTATCAGGTTGATACTTGGAGGTCAGAGATGATATGTGGCAGGTTGTGCAAATAGCATGTAATCAGTCCTGGGAAATCTTGTCGGTCATGCTGTGGCACATAAATGTTCCTGGGATACTCTTTCTGGTATTTCTATGTAGTATGTAATCAGTCCTCAGATATCCGATAGGTTGAGCTATGTGCTCGTAATTAGTCCTGGGATGAGGTATTACTACGGAGAAATGTAATCAGTCCTGGAGATCCGAGAGGTTGATCTGTGTGCTCGTAACGAGTCCTGGGATGCTCTTTAGAGATCTTATCGATCGTTCTGCGGCACATAAATGTTCCTGGGATGCTCTTTAAAGGTTTTGTCTATCCACATGTAATCAGTCCTAGAGATCCGAGAGGTTGATCTGTGTGCTCGTAATAAGTCCTGGGATGCTCTTTAGAGATCTTGTCGGTCGTGCTGTGGCACATAAATGTTCCTGGGATTCTCTTTAAAGGTATTGTGGAGGAGGTGCATGTAATCAATCCTGGGAGATCTTGTCGGTCGTGCTTAGGCACATAAATGTTCCTGGGATACTCTTTCTGGTATTGCAACCGCACATAAAATTAGTCCTGAGAGACCACCTCTATCTGACCGTTCGCACAGATGATGAAGACCTGCAGGTGGTGGGCCTACATCAAGTATGAAAAAGGACTGGCTCTGTAGAACTTCCTATGACGAGTAGATTCATAGATTGATTGAAATAGCAGCAGTAGTGACAATGACGATGATTCGAGGATGATGATTCGCTGATGATGATCCAGAGAAGAAGACTTGTGCTAGCAGACCTGTGTCGAGAAATACCTTCCTAGTTAAGAGGGAGTGTTGATGTATATGTAACTTCGGAATGTATTTCACCCATGTATTTCATATATGTATTTTGTACTCATGTAGAGATGGCATTATTCCTCTATACGGAAGTGTTTTTATTTCTATAGAGATGTTATTATTCCTCTATATAGAAGTGTCGTCATTTATATTGTAAGTGTCGTAACTTATACTTGATGGGTTATTAGACCACCTTGTTGGGGTCAGCATTGTATAAGTCAGGTGGGTTGAAGGGTTATTAGACCACCCTATTGGGGGTCGGCCATGTGGGTCAAAGGGTTATTAGACCACCAAGTGTGTGGTCGGCCCGGATTAAGTTAACCATGGGTTAAGCTAGACATGTAGGCCCCATTAGTTTATTGGGCAGGACAGAACAAGTATAAATAGAGATCGAGAGATCTCTATTTCATCATTCATCCACACACTTCTCTCATTCGAAAAGTGGCACACTTGTGGAGGAGGAGGCTCTTCTGCTAGGAGAAGACTATCTCTTGTATTCTAGTTGTATCATTGCTCTATCTATCTCTGAGGAAGTTATTGGGGTTTTTCACCTTTATGGTTTTCCCCAAGTAAACTTGGTGTCTCTTGTGTGATTGCATTATTGTGTCCATGATTTATATGCTGTAGATTTGCTGTACATGTTGTTCTCTCAGTTAAGATCCTAGATCAGATTGAAGTAAATTCTGAAAATTTAACAGTGGCATCATGAAATAATTGTGTGAATAAGTGTGTTATGAGTGTCATTATAATATGCATCTCTTCATTTGAAGGTGAAATTTTATTGTTGAAGTTTGAGCACGGGGGGTTCACTAGCGAGACAATATTATATCACGTCCATTCATATTGGGGGTTTGAATGCTCTTAAAAACCTCAAAAATATATTGCCCTGTATTAAGGGGTCAAGGGGGGTTTTTAATTTGACATAGTAATATAAATATTGGGGGTTATTTTATTTGGGTGGGTTGAGGAATAACCTCCAAATCATGGGATGGATTCATACCTCCAAATCATGGGCTCAATTCATACCCACCTAAAACTTAAGGACCCTCCATTTTGATTTGATATTGCTTATGATCTTAAGTTTTGGATAAATCTAATAATAGTGTACCAATGATAATATCAATGGAAGTCTCTTTGGATTACTGGCCTTGAGAATTCCTCATTTAATATCGTATTTAGGCTTGGTTTGAATTGATGTTATATTGTTTTTCATATTTAAGTTAAGAGATGTAGCTAATTGTGAGTTCCGGAGTTGAATAATTGTATTGTATTTTTTGTAGGCATTCAAGTAAAAGATCTAACTCTTCATTTTTTAGGTTGGGGTTTAGGTAGGTATTGATATTCATTCAAACCTTGCTCCATGAAAACCAAGAAAAGTGAGATCAATCTTTCTTGGCTCACTGGAACCAAGAAAATTTAGATCATCTTTCTTGACTAATTATTTTTTTCAAATTTTTGTATTCTTCTTTAACATTTTCACATTACCAGTTAAGAATAATAGTTAAATTGAGTTATATTTGGCACATTCATAATTGTAATTTCAATTCTTATATGCAAGGCATGTGTCTTAATATTGTATTGGAACTGACATGAACATAGGTAAAAATATAAATCCTTATTTACATACCCAATGTGTTATCGTTACCATGAAATGGTATCATATAAGTTTCACCATGTGTGTATCTTTATAACTATTGCATGCTTGAACCTAACAATGGATATTTTTCTCTCTCCTATAATGATAAAAAAACTAGATATAACCCAAGAAAAGGTAACTAAATGTTGTTAATTCCCTTGATTGTAAAAATAAATGTAGAGGAAGTGCAGGAAATTCATTGCATCTTGTGAATGACCCAAATCCAAACTATGCACATGATCATATGGTGTTATTGGAAAGTAAGAGGAATTTTTCTATGTTCATTTGGGTTCAAACATCAATGATGGTTTTTTTATAGGAAGGTATGGAAGTCCATCCACGAAAGGATTTCAATTTTGCATTTTTATGGAGTTTAATTTATTAAGCTTATAGAAAACATGATCTCTCTATGACTATACTTATATTTACATGATATAAAATTGGTAGATTGGTAAGCTATGGTGTGAAACATATGCAATTCTCATCTTTTCTAAGCATTGCACTAACTATTGGACTATTATCCTTTTACATTCTTTGTTATGTTGATCTCTTGGCTAGGTTTGCTTTTATGCATTTTGCCTTCCCCAATACTATTTTGTTGGGTCTTCCACTATCCAATGCTACAAATTGATCACTCACCCCTGCAATCCTGGTGGGATCATTATTAGGATTATACTATTATTTTATTTAGCATCATGTTTGCTTATACTAAGATGTGTTAGGGCTCTTGTTTGTTACGACTTGATAATATGGTATAAAGGGGGTATTAAAAATGGGTTAATAAAAATGGATACATACAATATCTGGAGAAACTATGGGTTTTCTTAATTGGAAAGGCAGATTGGGAGGGGGGTTCAACAATAAAATTTTAGAAGAAATTTTCCAATATTTAGTGAAATTAGGGATATTCTTTAATATCATGTGAACGATCGTGCTATGTAACAAATTCTATGAATGAACCCCCCGTGAGTTTGAGATGTATTGGTCCAAGGACTTAACCTCGTGACCTCCTGCTTGCAATTCACAAAACTCAACCACACGAGATAACCCACAGGATAAAACCATGTTAACTTATTTACAATTAGGATCAAGAAAGATGTCCTCTAATTGATCACAAAAATGTCTTATACGGGATCTGTTAGTACTTAAGTCTACACCTAGGATTGTCTACATTTTTTAACCTGAGACCTTGAAAATCAAACCTATCCTATGGTCATTTCAAGAATTTTAATTTAGACAAATCTCTTATCCTTGATGTTCTTCTCTTTAACATTATGTTTGTTGTATGTTTATGTTTTCAATTTGATTATTAGTTAGTGAAACATGCTAAGATGGCACAATGTCTGCATAAAGCTTGCTATTAGTTTCACAAGTGCTTTTTCCTTGGTTAAATATTTGTACACTTTGGCAAAGTGAAAGTTAGTTTTGGGACCAAAATTACCTTGAAAAAGTAGCGCTACAAAATAGTTTTGTAGTTGTGCTACCAAACTGTTGGAGAATTGTGGGTGACTATTTTAGTCATAAAATTCGAGAATAGATTCATCCTAACTATAAGGAATAATTTGAAATGGTTATAAACACACTTCAAGAACAGGACAAATACAAAAAAATCTCTCATTTTTTACACTAGTGTCACGATTTGGGAGATACAGGTGTCGTTTTGAAGCCTATTTTTCAAGATTTTGCCAGATTAAGTTTCCTAAAAATATGCCCGGTCAAGCAGTTGAAAGGCCACCTCAGCAATTCGATTTGGGATGAGATATTTTAATTTGAATCAGCAAAATAAATATGTAAGGGGAATTTTCCAATTCCATTAGTTTTGGATCTTTATGATTATGTAATTTGCTATAAAACTTTGAAAAAATGAAGAAGAAGGGGTTCTTCCTTTGAGGAGGAAGCAGAGGGTTCTATTTTGGAAAATCTAGTGAAGGGCTTGTGGAATTTGTAAGCTTATTTTGAATAGAGAATGCTGTGAATTTCTAAGATCATTTAGACTGTGAATTAAAATTGTGCCTCTTATATGTTTACTACTAATTTTCTATTTGAATACATAAATCTTATGCACTGCATAATTAGATAGTTGTTGAACTAAAACATTTACGCTGTGAATGCCTATTGCTTGTGATATCTTCTCTATTTTCATTTAGCCTTGTTTATTATAACGTTGTTATATGATGGAATATTCTATAAATATGTGGAACATGTAGTTTACCTTTTCATATGTTTACATCTCAGCTTTGTCTTAATGCTTGTGTTCACATTTAGTTCATGGTTGTAAAGCCTTTGAATTCATAGCTTATTGATATTATTTATGTATTGTTCAAATACTCCACATAGACCTTGTTCGGCTTGATATTTATCCAACCACTTTCCACCAAATTCAAAACCACAATTTATCATCAATCAATATTCAAGTACCCTAGATTTTTCCTAGGCAGTCTAGGTGCAAACCTTAGGGATAACATTTTCTAGCACCGTTGTTGAAGAACAAGGGTATGAGATATTAATCCATGGGTGTGTTTATTTGCATAGAGCTAGATCTTGATGGTAGACATGGGTAAGACATATCTTGGACTATAAATATTTCACCAGTGACTCCATGATCATAATATTTCACTAGTACAAGAATTCTGTTAATAGAAAGATGAAAGGACTGAAGGAAAAAAACCATGTATTGGTTTGTTAGTTTTCTCTGTGAAATTTTGTTCTTATTCATCAACTCATTCTGGTATTTCCCTTTACATGTGAAAAGAATTATCCTCTACTTTGTTTATTCAGCTGATTGTAATCCTACTGTTGTATATTCTTCTTTGAGAGAAAAGTATCTGCAATCTTCCTACGTTGTTGATCTCGATTCATTTCCTTCATCTAAATCACATGAGAATTATGATGTTTGTATCTGAATTACTCCCATAAATGATCACCCATCTTGTAACCGGTTGATACTAAAGTTGATTTATTACTTCCTGTGAGCATTGTTATACCTTGCAGTCAGTTCACTGAAATTCAGTCCAGAATAAGAAGAAATTTTTTTAGACCTTTGAAGTTACCATCTATTCTTCATCCTTACCCTTCCAATTTTTTAGAGTGCCTTCCTATGTTCAATGGAGAATACCATGTTCCAGCTGAGAAGCACTTGGGAGCTTTTGAGGATTTCGTTGGTAATTTTGAAATTATGCATGAGGATGTAGTTATGAGGATACTTTGTAAATATTTATTTGGAGATGTTGCATTATGGTTTAGAAATTTGGAAGCTTGTTCCATTGGTTCGTGGACTGAATTTCATAGTGCATTTTTGAGATATTGGGATGAGAAAAAATCCTTTGATCAGTAGTTGATTGAGTTTAATGCTTTGAAGAGGGAGGAGGATGAAGCTCTTACCACATTCAACAGGAGATTTCACAGTTTTTATTATAGTATGCCTAAGGATATTCAACCTTCTGAAACTATTGTTATGTTGTATTATTTAGAAGCTCAACATCCTGATCTTGTTTTTTATCTCAAAGAGAGGAAATCCTCATCATTAGAACAGTTATTTGTTAATGCTAAAGAAATTGAGGAAAACTTGTGGGCCTGTGACAAACTTTGAGATCAAGTTTGTGATGAACATTTACATCCAGAGGAGAAGGAGGATAATTGTGAACAGAAATTAGATTTGGATCAAAATTCTACATCATTTTTAGGTTTTTCTATTGACAAGGATATAGATTATGCTTGTGTTCATGGTTTAAATCGGCTTGATAGTTTTACACAGGATGATTGTATATATGATTATATACCTTGAGTTAATTATAGTAGTAATTTTTTAACTTATGTTAAGAAATTGGATCATGATTATTTTATTAACAAGACAGTTGTTGCTGCAAAGCATATTGTTGTTAATACTACAAATCAGATTGAAAAATTTTGTGGAGATCAGCAAATAAGGTATCATTCTCAAGTTTTTGAAGATCATGTGGCCACCTATATGGAGGATTTTATTAGTTCACATTATTAGCCATTATTTCACTATGAAATTGAACATCAGGAATCATATCAAGATGATTACGCTGATAATTTTCATGAAATCAATTTTGCATAAGGTTATGATCAATTTGTTGAAAGGGAAGATGATGTCCTAAAACGTCTTACTGTTGATATACATCATCAACAAGATTTATTTGTTTATAATGATTCTCAGTATTTCATAGTTCCAATTTTTTGTCTGGGATTTTCATTGCAAAAAGAGTGTCATCAATTTGTAAAGAGTTCTTTAGGATCTCCTTTCAGGTTTTAATTTTTTCAAGTGGATTATGAAAATCAGATCTGTAAAATTCTAGCACCTACAACAATTACAAGAAGTATATTGTTGTCTTCTGAGTTGTATGATAATCATGTTGTTCTAAATGTTGCTAATGAGTTATCTGTCCAATAAAATAATCTATAGTTTCAAGAGGGTTTTGTTGCCCCTAACGCTTATGAAGCATGTGAATTTTATGAATTGTTGCTAGGAGGATAGGAACAACCCAGTTTTACTAATATGACAGATTACAAACATCAGCAATTTTGTTTCTTAGATCAATAAAATTTATGTCCTATTTTACATAATCCAATGGCTGATTGGATGGATTCATTTTTGCAAGGGGTATCAAATGTTGCAGCATTAGGTTTACAATCTATTTGCAGCAGTAAGTATAAGATGTTTATCAAACTTATGTTGCCAAAAATTCATTTCTTACACATCCTGTTATTCAAATGTAAACAAGATGGTCATTTCATCAGTAAATCGCTTGATTGGTTACATTGGAAGTATGATTTCACATGATTTAAGAGTCTCAGCTGGTTAGAGTAGCTGTTGTATATAAATAAGCTCTCTCTTCCGAGCATATGGTTTTCAACAAGTGCGGTTTTCAATTTGATTCGGTTTATAGTAGATTAGCAGGAGCATGACTCCATCACCCAATGGAAGCACTAGTACATGGTTTTTACAGTTTGGATTAGATTTTGTTTGAGGTATTCAGAATAAAGTAGAATATATATCACAACATAATGAATATTGCAGAGTACAAAGTTATTAGAATATAAACGACACTAATTTGCGGGTTCATAGCACCTCACAGGGAAGTGTTATCCCCATTAGGAGCCAGTGTTAGTACTAAGGTATGCACCTAGGATTGTCTACATTTTTTAACTTGAGACCTTGAAACCCAAACCTATCCTATGGTCATTTCAAGAATTTTTACTTTAGACAAATCTCTTATCCTCGATGTTCTACTCTTTAACATTATGTTTGTTGTATGTTTCTATTTTCAATTTGATTATTAGTTAGTGAAACATGCTAAGATGACACAATGTCTGTATGGAGATTGATATTAGCTTTGCATGTGATTTTTCCTTGGTTAAATATATGTAAACTTTGGCAAAGTGAAAGTCAGTTTTGGGACCATAATTGCCTTGAAAAAATAGGGATACATAATGGTTTTGCAGCTGTGCTACGAAACTACTTATAGGTGACATTTTTAGTCATCAACTTAGGGAATATATTCACACCAAACTGTAAGGAATCATTTGAAATGGTTAAAATCCCACTTCAGGAACGGGCCAAATTACAAAAAGCTCTTTCATTTTTTACAAAAGTGTCATGATTTGGGATATATAGGTGTTGTTTTGAAGCCTATTTTTCAGGATTTCGCCAGATTCAATTTCCTAAAAATATGTTTGATCAAGCAGTTGAAAGGCCACCTTAGCAATTCGATTTGGGATGATATATTTTAATTTGAATCAGCAAACTAAATATGGAAGAGGAATTTTTCATATCCATTAGTTTTGTATCTTGATGATTATGTAATTTGCTATAAAACTTTGAAAAAATGAAGAAGAAGGGGTTCTTCCTTTGAGGAGGAAGCAGAGGGTTCAATTTTGGAAAAGCCAATGAAGGAATTATGGAATTTGTAAGCTTATTTTGAATGCAGAATGCTATGAATGTATGAGATCATTTAGATTGTGAATTAAAATTGTGCCTCTTGTATGTTTACTACTGATTTTCTATTTGAATACATCAATTTTATGCACTGCATAATCGCATAGTTACAAAACTAATACATTTACACAGTGAATGCCTATTGCTTGTGATATCTTCTATGTTTTCATTTAGCCTTCTTGATTATAACACCATTATATGATGGAATATTATGTAAATATGTGGAACATGTAGTTTACCTTTTCATATGTTTACATCTTAGCTTTGTCTTAATGATTGTGTTCACATTTAGTTCATGGTTGTAAATCCTTTGAATTCATAGCTAATTTTTGTTCTTTATGTATTTTTCAAATACTCCACACAGACCTTGTTCGTCTTGATATTTATCCAACCACTTACCAACAAATTCATAACCACAATTTAACCAAACATATAACCATAAAAAAATGGCTTAAATAGTTGTCAAAAAATCATCCAATGTACGTCAATTGCAAATACCAACACTTATATATTATGTGGACGATTACTTGCCTTCATATGTTGAACAACTGGGGCATATTTTATTATTTTAACCATAGTCATCCATGCTTCCCAAAGGTGTACATTTCCCAAAAATTGTGTTGTTGTATACAATAATCTTCAAGCATTACTAATATACACGAACAACACTCTTAAGATATTGATATGTGCTTCCTTTTTATCAGGAAAACACAATAACAACACTCTAAAGTGACCTACCATTAAGAGAGGTCTACCATTTTCACAAAGGCATCCATCCCAAGGACTTGAACCCATGGCATCATGCTTGCAATTTGTGGCATTGAACCACTCAATCTAACCCACATGCTAAAAACCTATTAACATATTTGCAATAAGGATCCAAAAGGTTGTCCTCTACTTGTTCACAAAAATGTCTTATACAAGATCCAAGCATATAACCATAAAAATAAGCTTAAAAGGTTGTCACAAAAACATCCAACATATTTTAATTGCAAATACCAACACTTATATATTGCATGGTTGATTACTTGCCTTCATATGTTGAACAACTAGAGAATTTTTCTCTTTTTAACTGTAGTCTTCCATGCTTCCTTACATGACTGGATGACTAAGATTGGGTCTTCTAATTCAACTTACTTGATCTGGTGGAGCAGATCGTGGATTGAGGCATTTCTAAACTGCAACATCTTCCTCTGCCTGAGCCACCCAAATCACCTTACATTGTGTGCTAGATTGGGGGGATCTACCCATCAAATTGAACTAACACCTGTGATGGAGAGGAATACACTAGTGGAGGGGATTCACATGAAATAATCATTTTTATGGATGAATTATAAATATCTTGAGAAAGTTGCAATTCTAGGAGAGCATCCTTGGTTATTAGCTAGTGTTGATTCTTTGCACCATCCCACCATGTAGGTTTACAGAAGGATTTTTTGAACTAATACTCTTGGGATTTGGGGGAAATGAGTTACTAAGTGTTTTGTTTCATAATAGGCTTTGCATGTAGGGACCCCAACCTGGGTCCCCATTTTCTCTTAATAAAATCAGATATTTTCACTCTTTACATTCTTGTCAAAGTTTCTGTAATATAACATTTACAGGTTTGAAATAGTTATATTTACTGTTTTTTTTTCTAATTCTAACAATTACTATTTTTGCAGGTGTAATAGAAAATACATGTGTACTCATTCATAAAATTGCCATTTTTCATAACTTGAAAATAATAATTTACAAGGTTAGAAATTAATTATATACCTGAATGAGAAATACCTCTTAATAGCTAGTAGATCCCCCCTTTGTTGCTGCTCCCTTTTGTTGTCCTTCTTACTGCCCTGCAACCAAAACCTTTCCCCCAAACCTTATGAAACTCAACCATCCCAAACAAGTATGCCACCCTTCCAACTAGCGAGGTCTCTCCGACCACCTAGCTCCAAAGGTACCCCTTTGGACCCCCAAGCCCAAACCGAGTACAATCCAACTAGTATTTCCCTTCTGCAAAATCTCCAACAAGAACCCCCACCCCCCTTCTTTTCTGCTCTCAAAATTTCTATCTCTGCTCAAATTTCCCAAAATATCCAAGGGTGAAGAATATCCCTTCTCCCTCCCCTCTTCTCAACCTCATTCCCCATTTTCTTTGTTGACTCATTTCCTACCATTAATACCCTTATCTCTAACTTAAATGTTTTGACCCCAATGTCAATCCTCGAGCCCTTATACTTTGACTCAAAACATTAACTTGCATTATTTTAATATTCTTTCATTTTTTCAAAATATAGTATTTTATTTAATAATTCATAATTTATTTTACAATTTGTTTAATTAACTCAAAAACTTACTTTATCGCATTGTTATTTAGTAAAATTTATTTAAAGTACGGTGTATAATTATATTCCACAATTCAACCGACCTTCACGCAATCATTATTATTTATACTTAAATTTAGTCAATATATTATCATATTGGTTAAATAATATTATCTAATATGTAATCAAACTCTTCCACCTAGTACCATAGTATACCTTAGGTTATTATTAAACTATTTAACAATGATTACTTAAGATAATAATAGTCTCATTAATTTTAATTGACATTATTAACACTTAGTTAATTTAAGGAATCCAGTTAATAATGTTTTTAATTAATAATATTAACACAATTAACCCATGATAACAAGGTAATTAAACTAGCTTACACTATTTACACTTATTAACATTAGTCATCAATATTAACATTAATCGTCCATAATTAACATTAATCAACATCACTAACATTAATCGTCCATAATTAACATTAATCAACATTATCGCCATTAATCAACCATGACTAACATTAATCAATATTACTAACATTAATCGACAATATTCAACATTAATCAACATTATTAACATTAATCAATCATGATTAAGATTAATCAACATCACTAACATTATTCGACAACAATTAACATTAATCAACATTATCGACATTAATCAACCATGACTAACATTAATCAATATTACTAACATTAATCGACAATATTCAACATTAATCAACATTATTAACATTAATCAATCATGACTAACATTAATCAATATTTCTAACAATCATCGACAATATTTAACATTATTACTTAATCCTCTTTCATTACCACCTAATTCATTCTATTATCCTATTCAGTTATTTAAACCAAAATTTACTAACTCGACGTATTAAGTTAATCTCCTAGTTAAATAAGTAGTAATAATGTATATAATGCCTAAACACTATAGTTCAGTTTTATTTCACGCAATTTATAAATATGTAGGCGAGTTATGTAAGCGTAGCTACTGCTTACATACCTTGCGGAAGTACACTAACAGTAATAAATCACGCACATCAATCATAAACACGAAACTTATTGTTTATTGACACAGGTTTAAACATAGTTTGCAAGGTACAATCTTTTACCTAGCTAAAATATTTATTAAGTTATGACAATTCATACATTACTGAGTTATGACACTTAATCAATCAATGGTTTTCAATACACATAGTTATATCATGTTTTCTTCCCGAATTCAAACTACTCGTATATACCTACATCATCTACCTAATCACAACTAACTTCCACATCCTATCCTTTCCTCTGTTGGACTACCCTAAAGTGTCAAGCCATGACAGGCTCCAGCTAGAACCCGTAAGCGGAAGTGTCGACTGCATCGACCAAGCTTCCCCAGCAGGAAACCACCAGTCATCATCACACACCTTGGGGAGCGCACCGTAGCACAACCCTCCCATGACTCCGGGTTTTGGGGATAAACGGTGGGTAAAGCCTCCACCCCCCTAATGGGACAAGGGACTATGTCTATCCGACATAATAACTATGTTGCACTTGTACTCAGTTTGTCATCGTATAACCAATCTGGGCGGTTGAGTTTCCCGAAACCCTACCCCACCCATACATCATAATAAACAACATAATAATCATACGAAAGTAAATAATGCATCACCTGCATACTGTTTATCTTTGGGAGTCCATGTCCCCAAGGCTCTCCCACCTCGTAGGATCCAGCTATCACTTAGCCATTTTAACATGTAATTCAGTCCTCGACATACAATCTAGAATATCATGCACAAATCCTCAACATGTACACATACATTTTGTCATAACATAACAACAATAATCAATTCATTATTTTCACCATGCACCTGGTATAACATTATTTCGTTCAACAATAACTTAACAGTATCCACGTACCCATCATTCATTAACTTGCATATCTGAGACATGATTAACACATGATACATATCTAACATTGAACTACGTATCCTAATACTAACGTCACACACACACACATATATCGGCAAAATAATAGAACCACATGTCCACAGTGTTGTCAAACCAACAAAGTCTCTAAATCAAGCAAATACAGCATATAATAATAGTTTAGGTAGTAATGTCAAAACAGAGCGTTACATACACCTGCCCTTCAGGAAACTTCATCCCAAATTTATGGTCAAAATAGTGTGGAACAATCATGATGCATGATCTATGCATCCTCCCAGGTGGTTGAACCTAGGGTGTACTTTCCCTACTGGGCCACCTCCTAAATATATATAACGACATCTACAAATTCTTTTCATTTAATATTATTGGAGGTGTTCTTATATTTTGTTTAACATTTGAATAGGTTGTTGGTTTGACTACTTAAGGTTCGTTACCACCTTAATCCATAGACTAGTCAACATCCTTGTTCAATTAAATTAATTTGTACATTCTATAATGTGATTCATAAGAATACCTTGTCTTATATATAACTTTTAATTTGATTCTAAGTCATTGTCATGACTCTTTAATCGGATCTCATCTTTAGTTAATTTCACTTCTACTTGCACCATTTCTCTATATCAAGATTTATTATTGGTGATAAATTATGAAGCCATCATGCTCTTTATTTTAAAGGTTGTTGGTTTAAATGATACACCCATTGAGACTGCAGTTTAAACATTATGGAGAAATTTCCATTTATCTAGTAATCCTTACATCATTGTCCTATGTTTGGCACTATTTATATAACTATCCCTTACCTTGACATACCCATCATTCACATATCTATGTTAATCCACTAATCCTATCTACTCTATTATATTCAGTATCTAAGTTACACTTATTAGTCATTTTTATTTATAATCCATTAATTACACAAGATGACGACTCTTATTTATTTGTACACACCAACATTATAGTCCTTACTCATCATTACTTATACTGCATTAACAAACTCTCATTACAATATGCTAATGAGCGCATTTGATCTATCACACCATACCAAATACTATGGTTGATGCTCAAATTGTTTAACCCCCTTACTTATCTTAACGGTCATTTGTCATTGACATGCCTATAATTGATATTTTGCAATTGTGTTGTTGTTGTTTTTAACATACATAAATTCATTCAATGTCCAATATTATTTATTATGTGATTCCCTTTTATTACCCATACATGAATAAGAGAAGCTCGAAACTAACACATCCTCTACAACATATGCTAATGTGAGGTACCTTATGTAATCCCAAACTAGGCACACTCAACAATGTCCTTCAAAAACACTATATAACCATACTTAAGGCTAACAATTAGGTTAAAATCAAGTTGAATTCATTCCAAAATCCCAATTATCCATTAAGTAACGACTACTTATAAGCCATACATCACACACCATTTATTTCTAGCATGTTCACCTAGGTTACTCATAAAATTTTACGACTGACAACCCCATGCATTGTTGACCGACTTTTCATTCATCCTTATAGGGTGAAGATGAAGAACATGTCCTTTCTTGAAATACTAAAATTAATCTTATGTATCTCCGTGACTAGGCACCATGTGCACATATTTGTTCTACTATATACTTTACTCCTCATTATTATTGTCGCATATTATATTTTCCACACAATTTTATCATTAACTTACTAATACATCATGTGTTTTTGTACTCTTACTAACACCGACTAAATTATATGCCCTAAATGCATTCGTGTTACCTTACACTATTGCTACCTCATACAATTGTTGGTTTGATATCTATATGCTTCCCACATTTTCGACATAATGATAATGCCACTTATATTTTGTTATTCCTAGTCATTACATGTACACTTTCATCAACCACTGATCCTTATTCGATTATCTCATTGTTTATATGATTAGAAACTCCTTTCCCACCCATGATTTTGAGTGCTTTTCTTGCATAACTCTATCCTCTGAAGTGGTGATAGTTATGTTCTCTACCTTCATTACAACTCTCATCTCTCATATTACTTCTATAATGTCATACAAAATTACTACATGTTTATTAGTAACTTTAATAATGGCCACAGCTTTATATTATTTCGTTTAGTTGTTAACTTCTGTTCCTGCCATATAATTTGTCATAACAATATTTAATTTTCATTTATACATTCACCTCCTTCCACACTAATTCTTTCCCCTCAGTTTTGTTTTTTGTTTTTTGTTTTTTGTTTTTTGTTTTATGTTTTTTGTTTTTTGTTTTTTGTTTTTTGTTTTTTGTTTTTTTTCAAAGGTCACTTTTCTTAAGTTCCATAGGAATTCATTTACTTATTTATTTGTACAATTGGTTATGTTTAATAAATACTTTGAAAGAGGAGATGAGACTCGAGCTAGTGGTTAGACAAATGGCTTATGTAACACCCTGTTTTGACATTACTACCTAAACTATTATTATATGTTGTATTTGCCTGATTTCAAGACTTCGTCGGTTTGACAACACTGTGGACATGTGGTTCTATTATTTTTCCGATATATGTGTGTGTGTGATGTTAGTATTAGGATACGTAATTGAATGTTAGATATGTATCATGTGTTAGTCATGTCTCAGATATGCAAGTTAATGAATGATGGGTATGTGGATACCGTTAAGTTATTCTTGAACAGAATAATGTTATACCAGGTGCATGGTGAAAATAATGAATTGATTATTGTTGTTATGTTATGACAAAATGTATGTGTACATGTTGAGGATTTGTGCACGATATTCTAGATTGTATGTCGAGGACTAACTTACAGGTTAAAATGGCTAAGTGATAGCTGGATCTTACAAGGTGGGAGAGCCTTGGGGACATGGACTCCCAAAGATAAACGGTATGCAAGTGATGCATTATTTACTTTCGCATGATTATTATGTTGTTTGTTATGATGTATGAGTGGGGTAGGGTTTCAGGAAACTCAACCTCCCATATTGGTTATACAATGACAAACTGTGTACAAGTGCAACGCAGTTATTATGTCAGGTAGACATAGTCCCTTGTCCCATTAAGGGGGTGGAGGATTTACCCACTATTTATCCCTGAAACCCGAAGTCATGGGAGGGTTGTGCTACGATGCACTCCCTAAGGTGTGTGATGATGACTGGTGGTTTCTTGCTGGGGAAGCTTGGTCGATGTAGTCGACACTTCCACTTACGGGTTTTAGATGGAGTCGGTCATGGCTTGACACTTCAGGGTAGTCCAGCAAAGGAAAGGATAGGATGTGGAAGTTAGTTGTGATTAGGTAGATGATGTAGGTAGATAGGAGTAGTTTGAAGTCGAGAAGAAAACATGATCTAACTATGTGTATTGAAAACCATTGATTGATTAAGTGTCATAACTCAGTAATGTATAAATTGTCATAACTTAATAAATATTTCAGTTAGGTAAAAGATTGTACCTTGCAAACTATGTTTAAACCTGTGTCAATAAACAATAAGTTTAGTGATTATGATTGATGTGTGTGATTTATTACTGTTAGTGCACTTACGCAAGGTATGTAAGCAGTAGCTACACTTACATAACTCGCCTACATATTTATAGATTGCATGAAATAAAACTGAACTATAATGTTTAGGCATTAATTACATTATTACTACTTATTTAACTAGGAGATTAAATTAATATGTCGAGTTAGTAAATTTTGGTTCAAATAACTGAAAAGGATAATAGAATGAATTAGGTGGTAAGGAAAGATGATTAAGTAATAATGTTAAATATTGTCGATTATTGTTAGAAATATTGATTAATGTTAGTCATGATTGATTAATGTTAATAATGTTGATTAATGTTGA